>OU015496.1:52780496-53090496 GCA_907164885.2 Dolomedes plantarius | reverse complement strand
TATGTTGAAATTTTTTTTCTTACCAGGCTGAAAATTGTTTATTTTTACCATGTTTTTATTAACTTGCTTTCTTGTTTGTGTGTGTGTGTGTTTTTGTCCAGTACAAATCTTCCAATCGCTTTTTAACTAACTTCCCGACTAGCTAGACACTTGAAACTTTTAGAATAGCTCAGAACACGATGACAATGCATTTTTTTAATAATTTTAGCCATCTTTAAGCAGAATTAAATTAATTTTCAGTTATTTTCAGTTAATTTTGTTTTGTAGACTGGTGCTGCCATCTATTGGCCGGAACGGGAACGAAAAGTTATATCTAATTAACTTCATTTTTTCTTTCAAGTTGATGGGGTAATTCATCAAAAAAATTTTTAAAAGGTATTTATTAATACATAGAATTGTCAAGTTTATATGATTCAACAGAAAATTTAAAATCATGGTATATAAAAAGTTCTTTTTATCTTGTAATTATTTAAATACAATGCTTGAATATTTACCTTCTTAAAAAACATAGTTTTAAGCCATTAAAAATTAAGTTTAGATTGATTTTAAATATGGTCAAAATACAATGAGTGAGCTGGACTCAATAAATGGAAGTTTTATGCGTTATTTCATACTGCAAATATACTTACGCAGCCAGAGAAAATAGATTTATGCCGGATAAATTCTTTCCAAATGTCTTTCATAAATATAAAAAAATGATGAAAATTGGTATAAAGATAATAAAAGCTGGTGAAAAATTATTTCAATGTAAAAAAAAAAACGTTATTTTTACTACTGCAATCTAAGTTTAAAGCTTTTCCTTATATTCTTAGAAATAAATGAGAAGGGGTAACAGAGTCGAAGTAGCGGACATACATAAAACTTCATGATACTCATTTGCAAAATGAAACAGAATTCTAGATTTATCTGTAGTCATTAAACTAGCTTTTTATTCGTTAATTCCGGATTCTGTAAGATAAAAATTCTTCTTTCGAACGTTCTGAAAAGCAATCTTCAGGCATATTTAATCTCTTTCGGGTATCTTAATGATGTAAACTTTAAAACGTTCACCTGCAATCTGATGTAAACGTTAACCGTTGATTAGGTACGGTATTTTATCATTCAATGACAAACTTACAGCAGAAAAGATAAAAAAAGATAAAGATTATAAATAAAAAAAATTTATAAACAATCTAAATTTGAATGATTCCTCTGCAACTGGAATTTTAGTAAATATTATGTATTATTACATCCAAAACTTGCAAAAGTTAAATTAGAATAAACTTGTACTTCAAACATTACGGTGAAAAAAGAAAACATTTTAACGTAGGATTACGTTCCTCCATAACTGTCCTCCAGAAAGCAAAATTTGAGACGCTAAAACCGTCCATCGTCACGAATTATAATTTTAGCAACGATCCAACCCCAGTCTGTATCGCTTGTGCAAGCAGTAAACAGTTAAACATAAAAGTACCAAAATGTGTCCAAATTTTGACATACATATATATATGTGTGTTTGTTTACATATAGACATACATACATATATACATATAAAAGAGGTAAGCAACAATAAGTAATCCTACGTTAATAACCCGCGGTAGTTTTTTCAAAACTCAGTGGGGAAAAAAACTAGATTATGAGTACTATTCAAAAATATAAAGTTATTTTCTATGAATTGTTTCGTTCGTTTTTTATTACCTTTTGAAATGGGGGAGTCCATTCTGCCCTACCCTGTATCACACCAGAAGAACAGTTAATTGAAAAGTTCTGTTTGGGAAATTATATCAACCGTATAATCATAATTTTAAAATCAAAAAATTATTTTTCAGGTAGGAAGAAACTTAATTATTTCTAAAAGGAATGAAATATCTCTCGAATTAAAATTTCTTTGTTCAAAAGGTAATATTTATTATTTTGATTTGATTTTACTACAACTTTTTCTAAACCATTTTTGAGAATGCTGAGTATTTGATTTTTTATCCTTAAAGCATAATCTCATCAAATGTAAAAAATCAGTTAAGTATTCCAGACATAAACATTTTTAACAAAAGGAACTAGATCTTTATCGAGAGGAAAAACGTAAGCACGGTTTTTAATTCCAAGGCAAAATTGATATTAGTCTTAAGAAAAATTAACCAATCAAATGCCAGGAGATATTTTCTTTTCATTATTCCAAAATGAATGATAAAAGCCTTTAAGTTATTATCGACGACATTTTTATTTTCATTTAGTATTTTTTTTTATATGATGTAAATTCTATGGTCGTTAATTGTGCTTAGAGATGACTTCAAATATCAATTGAAGCCTCACGGATTAATGAAATCCACAGTAATTCTTATTCGGCTGAAGTACTAAATCGGGACCAGTTTGGCGAGATTTTGGCAAAATTTCGCTCCAGAACGCCAAATTTGGCGGGGGAAATTTTCCTCAGGACTGTATATTATATATGTATATGTATATATGTATATATGTTTATGTATATATGTATATATGTATATGTATATGCATATGTATATATGTATATGTATATATGTAATATGTATATGTATATATCCCAATACGTATATATGTATATGTATCGGTCCCGATTTGATACCACAGCCTCTTATTCTATACAGAGTTTTAAATTTGCAAGATAAACCTGAAACAGTTAAATTCATATTGCATCCGAAGCGTTACATTAGGTTACGACATTGATTCCTATATTGTTGACATGACATGACCTGTGATTGGTTTCACATATCATGTGGTCAATGAATTGAGCTCTTTGACTGGTTAAAATGTTTAACGTTGGCGCTACATAATGCTTCGGATTCAGTGGGAACAGGCCGTTACTGAGCTATCTGGACGCAACAGATCTTATGATGCATCCTGCTGGTTGACAATTTCTTTAAATGTATTCAAATCTTGTTAAAATTCATCCTTCTATATTCATTATATTAATAAAAAACATTAAGATTTTAAGCATTTTTTCCTTTCTTGACGTTAAGGGAACGGTGCACGATAATTTTATTTTTATTTTTTTTTTTAACGTAGAGATTTTGGGCATTATTGCATATTTATATTGGGAATTTTGGACATTTATACATTTCACCATAAGTATATAGAAATACATTAAAAGAAATTTCCAATCTTATTATAATTTCAAGATTTTAAAAAAAATTTAAAATTTATAAACAAAATTTTAAAATGCTCCTTGCGACTTAATTTTTGAGATATTTCTTCGATTTTGAATTTTGATCAGCTAAACCTGTTTAACAAACAAATCTGGGTATCAATGATTTAATCCTTTGAATAGTCGATATTTGTGACTTTTTTTCTGAATTCCATCTCGATTTTCATCAAAATTTTCCTTTTAATAAGTTATAAATCAAATTTAATTACCTTAATGTAGTCGAATTGTAAAATGCATGTCCAGTTTCTTTGCAAACATATCAGGATTCTTTCTTAAGATAAAAATCCTTCCTTTGAACAAAAATTAAGTCGCATGGAGCATTTAAAAAATTTAAAAACCTTGAAAAATCTGTTTTGCGAAAAACAGATTTAAAGTTTATTACTATATTTTCCTTTATTACTTTCTTCGTAGAAACTTCATAAATGATTTTTTACTTGAAAAAAACTGTTTTGGTACTATTATCCTACAGAAATATATATATATTTTTTACAATAACACAATCAATATTACAATAAAAAATATTTACTCAAATAAAGGTCCACGGTCCCCTTAAATCAGCAGTTTTATGATATGCTATAAGAGAAAGGAAGTTTATAAACACCTAATATTACAACAAACAGATTTCAGACTGTGATACGATTCTATTAAATTTCAGTGTCGAAAATGAGGAACATAAAGCCTTTTTGGCATGAAAAAAGGTAGTCAAATTGCAGATGTGACCATTCTTTGTAAAAGCAGCTGCCTCCCTTTTGACTCCATGCGCCACATACAGAGGCATAGACAGCCGATACCAGTCCTAGGGGAAAATTGTCTTAAGCTGGGGCCTTAATGTTCAAGGGCGGGTTGAATCTAACCCTCCCCCCCCCCCCCTCATTCCCATCTCGTCAGGCCTGGCTCTATAGCCTCTTAGGAAAAGTCCTCATATTTCAAGGTGCTCCCTTAATTCCATTCGATCTGGGTGGATCCAGGGAATTTTTATAACTATTATCTCATATAAGTTGGAATCAAGCCAATGATTTCGCCCTTTTCAGCTAGCAGCCTCATTACTCATCTACATTAAGCCTAGTTTCTATGATTTTTTCTTTTTTTTTTCGAGTATGGACCCAGATCTATAACTTATTTTTCTATTCAATTCACTTAAATGATTTTCAACAGAACGACATCACTCTGCCTGTTTAATAAAGCACACACTGTGAAATTGAAATTCTGTTTCAGGGTGTAATGTTTCTGGGTAGCGAATTTACCTGTTTTGGGTACCCCATATTTATATATTAAACATACATTCGTAACCTTTACAAAAGTTATACTTCCACTTTTGTAATATACCTAAAGCAGCATACATGCGCTGATACTATATCACAAAATGGTGACTATACTAAATGATGGTATATTTACAAAAATGGAAATATAACTAGAAAGGTACGAAAGCATGTTTAAGATACAAATATGGGATACCAAAAGAGGTTAATTCGCCACCCAAAAACATTACACCCTGAAACATTATTTCATTTTTACAGTGCACTGTAAAAACGAAATGCTGCTTCAGGTCCAAAAGCTACCTGTTTCAGGGTGAAAAGGTCTGTGGGTAGCGAGTTTACCTGTTTATCCCACCTTTGTACATGTTTTCTCACCCTTTATTCTAACCCTTCTAGTTATATTTCCATTTTTGTAACACACCCAAAACAGCATTATCTTTTCATATTGCAGTAGCATAGAAATTTCCCTGTGTTATTCACAGAAGGGTGATCATGGCGTATAAAGCTGAAATTTAAAAAAAAACTTTCAAAGCCCCATCATGTCGCACGAGAGAAACACGGAGATGTTATCCTTGATTAATTATTTCATTATTTTTATTAATTCATTTTCATTAAGTCGGGAAACTTTATTCAATAATTGAATTCATTTATTTCTTTATCACAAACAAAAACGAAATCCACTTCATTTTAGTAGGATAATGATTGGAAAAATTATTGTCATTCATTAATATACTGAGCAAGTATAATGAAAAGACTGCATTTCGTCAAGGCATTTTTTAAGTTTATTTATTTCTTGCAATAGCAAACTGACTTTTGTCAATTAAAAATAATGCGTGGGTTTATCTTGTTAAGCAAAGATCCCGTTTTTCAAAAAAAAAATTATTCATATAAGGGGACTAAATTGACATTTCGGAACGAGTTTTCTCAGAAATGTATTTTTAATGCAGAGACTCGAATATTCAATTTCCACAAGAATGATACAGAAGAAAATTTCCTTAAGCAAAGTTGAAAGACTAATGTCTTGATCTCCTATAAAATATTTTTTTCTTATTTCGAAATATATCTTCGAACCAGATAGAAAAAAAGGCTTTATTACCTTACTTAATGGAATTTATTTGAATACATTATGCTAAAGATGGAAAAATACGACCATGAAAAAAAGCAGGCCTTAAAGGCCTTATTGAATTTTAAAATCCCCTAGGAGCAAAAGCAATAACATTTTTATACGTTCACGAACTCAATATGAGTAAGTGTGCCCAGAGAGAAAGCGGGCCACGCAGAGTTCAAATAACAACTTATGTAATAGTTTAACTTTGTGATACTACAAAATGTTAAACATTGACAGGAACATTTTTAGGTAAATTAAAACACATCTAGAGGAGTAAAAAGGTAAACTTATGTGGTGTCAGTGACAAAAAATAATTAAATTAGTCTATAAGCTTTTGTTTGTTTGTTTGTTTGTTTGTTTATTTGTTTGTTTGTTTGTTAAGCATATTTTGTGACTCTAAGATCCAATGTATATAAATGTCTTTTATTAGATTACAAGTTCTTTTTATTCATTGCTTTTATTTATAATCAATTTTTTTTAAGTTAACCAAAGTTTAAAGGGTCAAAAAATTTTACGTGCATATTGTAAATTATGTACGCCCCATTTTTACGTACATATCGTTTTTAGACTTGCTTTATGAATGCATCATAATTCCATTATAATTTTACAAAAATCATTTTGCTGATGGAAAAAGACCTGAAATAATCGTATATATTACCATTTGATAGGTAAAATATGCAATAATATTAGGCCTTAATAGTATCGCAACGTTTAAGAAACTTATTCATTGCTTTTATTCGCAAAAAGTTTTGAGAGTAACACAAATTTTTTTTTGGCATTATGTGCCTTAATTTATTTGTGTATCATAATTCCCTTTGTAGCGATCGCTTTCCACGAGCCAAGATCGAACTCATCTCTCCAAACCCCGAAATAAATATTCTACCTAATGGCTACCCTAGCTTTGTCAAGATCTGTTGTTTTTAGTGACTTTTCCTCACACTTTTCATCCTTTCTTCTTGAATTCGACAACTCAGTAGTGCCGTTTACATGTGCCAAAAACCCGGGTAAAAGCAGGGTCGTTTCTTACTTTTTCCCTACGATAGGGAAAAATGCAGGGTGGATTTTCGACCCTGCTTCGACCCAGGATAAAACCCGCTAATTACCCATGATGCATTTCGAAGCTGGGAGTAAATAACATGGCGGATTTGAACTTGTGTGAATCCATGAAAATGCAGCTAAATGATCGATGGAAGGATCTGGAACCCCTTAACGATCGCATAATTTTCAAGAAAACAGTAGAAAAGTGCCTATTTTTTCCCGGAGGATTTCATTTATTTCTTGATCTGAACCATCCCCAATTACATTATAAATAGAATGGTACTGCCATCTGGTATGTAAAATAAGAAATAAAATTTCATTTCAATAAAATTTCAGTAGCATTTTCATTTAAAGTGTTATGGAAAAATTAATAAATTTAATAAGTATAATCAATAATTAAACGTAACATTAAAATTTATTTATAAATTAATTATTTTAGAATTCACAGATAAAAATTTATTTATATCTATTTATGATTTTTTTATTTATACATGACTAAAAATTACTGAAACAAAATTGAAATCAAAATTACATTTTGATTTTATAAAAGGATTTATTAAAACAATAAGTATCTTACAATTAATCTTATAATTTAAAAAAAATGCACCTATCGATTGGAAAATTTTCTTTCCAGTCTTTATTACTTCAGGAATTTAAAATAATTTCTTCCCACCAAACAGAGCTTCGTAATTTTGCCCACATTCTTTGTTGTGGAAAAACTAAATTTAGCGATGAAGCCATAGATCGTACGATTATATCTAATATCCGCATCAATCTTCTAGTTCTTATGTTCCTTTTTTCCTATCTATTTTCTAAATTTATTTTTAAAAACAACAGTAAACAATCGTAAACGTTCTATAATTATCAACAGCGACTGACATATACTGCATTTAAATAACAAATAGACGCAGACGTAATTGTGTTTTAGAAGAGGAGTGCATTGGTCGTGTCGACTTTATCTCCTGTAAGCAAGATATATGTAATCAAGGTGGGAGTGCTCAGTAGTTAAAATTTTAAGTAATGAATTAAAATATTAAGGTAAGAATAACGCGGGTAAAAGAAAAAAAAATTAATAGTAATGTTAAATTAAAACAAAAAAGTTAATTTTAACAGAAAAAATATAGACTTACAAGTTAAGAAAATTTAGAAGAAAAATTAGATAAGACTAATAATCCACGGAAAACAAAAAAGTAATAATATTAAGAGGCCCAGAAAAGCAGATATCATAAGAATACAAAAAATATTTTTGTAAGTTTTTCAATCTTTTTGGATTTTTAAAGTTTTATGATTTTTTTGTTGTTGTTATTTTTAAAATTTAAGAATACGAGGTCAAAAGAACAGCAATTGGGAAAAAAAGGCCTTCCCCAGGACCATACACTTCGTAACGAGATAAATGCGGAGTTCGAAGATGGAAAGCTAAAAATAGCAATACAGTGAATTTGGAAAAGTATGACACCGGCTGGGATCGAACCCATAACGTGATTTACAAGGAATGATGGTGTATGAGGATCACTCCCGCCGAATCATGTGACGGCCTTTACTTCCGGTAAGCCGGGTAAAAGCAGGGTGAAAATGTGGTCCCATGTAAACGGGCTTCGAAGGTTTTCCCTATTAGCGGGTAAATCCCGGGTATTATTGTTGTCCATGTAAACGCAGCTAGTATGTTTGCGTGTTTATATTTTTATTCGTTTACTTATTTTCAACTACGCTGATTTTTTATTTTATTTTATTTTATATTTTCGGTGAAATTCTGACATGTCCTAAACTCATCTACCTCCAGGCCTCGACGCCTGTATACCACCAAATGAACTAAAGGGTAAAATCTACAAATAAAGTTTATTATACTTATTAGCTGAAAACCCTCACTTCGCTACGGAGTACATTCAAATTAAATACAACGGTCAATGTATGCAATTAATGTAAAAAAACAAATATTTTTATATATATACACTGCTCAAAAAAATTAGGGGAGCAAGCAAAGAAGTTAAGAAAACCGTGCGAGACAGCCACGTATTGACATAAAATGGATAGTACACGCGTATCAATGCGCAATACAGAAAAAAAGACGTAAAAATTGTAATTAAGCTTTAATTCTTTGAAAATATGGAAAAAACATGAAAAGAGGATTTAGGGCAGCAATTTAGTTACATGTAAACGATAAAAAAAAGTATTGTTTAGAAATGATGCAAGATTTTTAATATGGCGTGTGGTCTCCTCGAACAGCTAAGACTGCTGCACACCTGTTTTCCATGGATGCGATGATGTTATCGATAAGACTTTGGGGAATACTGTCCCACTCCTCAAGAAGTGCAATTTCCAAGAATCGGAGAGTAAAAGGAGCCCTTGGTCTCGCAGTAATGCGTCGTCCGAGAATGTCCCAAACATGCTCGATTGGATTCAGGTCAGGAGAGCACGCTGGTCATTCCATACGCTGTATTGTTTCAGTTTAAACATGTTCTCCACAAGACGAGCTGTATGCGGTCTGGAATTATCATGCTGGAAAACAAAGGAATCTCCAATGGCTGCAGCGTGAGGTATAACATGAGGTGTGACCTTTCAAGAAAGAATGTGGGATTATTTCGAGTGCCCCTTTCCCTCCATACCAAAACACGTCGGGTGTCACACTCCAGACTGAATCGGGACTCGTCTGTAAACAGCACTTGGCTCCAATCATGTTGCTCCCAATCTCGATGTTCAGCAGCCCATCTTCTTCGGGCCGCACGGTGGTGTAAGGTCAACGGAATGCAGACCATTGGCCTACGTACATAGAGACCTCCCTGATGAAGCCTATTACGTACTGTTTGGCTGGACACCATTCGTCCTGTTGCCAAGAGCAACTGTCTTTGCAGCTGAGTAGCATTGTCTATTCTGTTTCGACGAGCTGTTAACAGTATATACCGGTCATCAGTTGCTGTAGTGGCGAGTAGCCGACCTTGCCCTGGTCGACGTCTAACATTTCCTGTTTCTTGGAATCGAGTCCACAGCCTTGCAACGACACTTCTGGCGACTCCAACAGCGTCCGC
Organism: Dolomedes plantarius; assembly: GCA_907164885.2. Lineage (NCBI taxonomy): Eukaryota > Metazoa > Arthropoda > Arachnida > Araneae > Dolomedidae > Dolomedes > Dolomedes plantarius. Next base: position 53,080,917 of record OU015496.1, on the reverse strand, counting down.
GACACTACGTTGTGTTTGTCCGGATTCAAGTCTGCCTATAATACGCCATGCCATGGATTCCGGTAAATCCCGTTGTTGAGACATTTTCAAGTCACCTTTTCTCAAAAAGAATAACTGAGCAATCTAATTTCACAGTTAAGGCAGTGAAACAGACGTTTCTGCAACATCCCGATTTCCGCCCTTATATTCTATTTCTGGTTTTTGACGTCATGATCTTTGATTTGCATATGAAGTTTTCTTCTTCTGTTTCCTGCTAGGCTTTAAATTATGGATGATTTATTTTATGTTACTTATCGGTGTAAGTATTTGCGTAATTTCGTTAAAACCATGTGCTCCCCTAATTGTTTTGAGCAGTGTATATATATATATCTATATATATAAAACAGTTCCGTAACTGACTCATTCATTCATTCATTCATTCACTGACTGACTGACATACAACGCACAGACCAAACCGCTGGACCTAAAGGGCTGAAATTTTGCATGGCGATTCTTCTAATAGTGTAGGGGTGCACTAAGAAAGATTTTTCAAAAATTCTTCTTAGATTTTTTTTAAATTAAATTTTTAAGCTGTTTTTTAAGCTTTTTTTACGTTTGAATTTAAAATAATACATTGAGGGTTATAAAATTTATATCACGAGAAAGATCATAAAAATTCCTTCAAAATGAAATATTTTTCGAATTTTTACCTCCATTTCCTGATTTTTGGTGAATTTTTAAAGATTAAATTTTAGAATTTAATTTATTAAATGCCGATCACGTGATTTCTTTTTCTGGTACTTTCAATAAATTTATCGTCACGTGCGTAACAACTAAATAAACAAAAAATATTTTTTTCCTTGCTAATGCGGCAGACGATTGGACATTATCCAAAAAAATATTAAAATACAGTAAAAGAAATGTTCTACAAACTGTACTATATTCTTTAGTATTCTTTATATTAGATTTAATTTGAATATTTTTTCTACATTATTTTATCGATAAAATTATCCTTTACAATTTTCTTATAAATATATATATATATATATATTACATCAATTGTATACATTGATAGTCGTATTTATCATATAATAATAATATATATATATATTTGGCATGAATTGCATACATTGACCGTTGTATTTAATTTGAATGTACTCCGTAGCGAAGTACGGGTTTTCAGGTAGTTTATCTATATATATAAAACAGTTCCGTAACTGACTCATTCATTCACTGACTGACTGACTGACATACAACGCACAGACCAAACCGCTGGACCTAAAGGGCTGAAATTTTGCATGGCGATTCTTCTAATAGTGTAGGGGTGCACTAAGAAAGATTTTTCAAAAATTCTTCTTAGATTTTTTTAAATTAAATTTTTAAACTGTTTTAGTAACTTTTTTTACGTTTGCATTTAAAATAATACATTGAGGGTTATAAAATTTATATCACGAGAAAGATCATAAAAATTCCTTCAAAATGAAATTTTTTTCGAATTTTTGCCTCCATTTCCTGATTTTTGGTGAATTTTTAAAGATTCATTTTTAGAATTTAATTTATTAAATGCCGATCGCGTGATTTCTTTTTCTGGTACTTTCAATAAATTTATCGTCACGTGCGTAACAACTAAATAGACAAAAAAAATTTTTTTTTTCTCTTTCTAATGCAGCAGACGATTGGATATTATATATATATATATTTGGCATGAATTTCATACATTGACCGTTGTATTTAATTTGAATGTACTCCGTAGCGAAGTACGGGTTTTCAGCTAGTATATATATATATATATATATATATATATATATATATATATATATATATATATATATATATATATATATAATACGATGATCAATGTATACAATTGATGTAAAAAAAATATTTATAAAAAAAAATCGTAAGGGATATTTTTATAGACAAAATAATGTAGAAGAAAATATTCAAATTAAATCTAATAGAACACACTAATTAATATAGTACAGTTTGAAGACCATTTCTTTTACTGTAAATTAATATTTTTTTTGGTTAATGTCCAATCGTCTGTCGCATTAGAAAGAAAAAAAAATATTTTTTTTGTAAATTTATTTCGTTGTTATGCACGGGACGATAAATTAATTTAAAGTATCACAAAAAGAAAAGAAACCACGTGATCAGCATTTAATAAATTAAATTCTAAAAATTAATCTTCAAAAATTCACCAAAAATCAGAAAATGGAGGTAAAGATTAGAAAAAGATTTCATTTTAAAGGAATTTTTATGATCTTTCTCGTGATATAAATTTTATAACCCTCAAATTATTATTTTAAATTCAAACTTTAAAAAAGTTGCTAAAACAGCTTAAAAATTTAATTTTAAAAAAATCTAAGAGGAATTTTTTTAAATCTTTCTTAGTGCACCCCTACACTATAAGAAGAATCGCCATGCAAGATTTCAGCCCTTTTGGTCCAGCGGTTTGGACTGTGCGTTGTATGTCAGTCAGTCAGTTACGGAACAGTTTTATATATAGAGTATACCAAATTTTTTGCAATCTAAATATATCGAAACCCGTATTTAACATTGGATTACTTTTAAATGAAAGTACGGCTCAAGAAACTTGTACGTACATATCGAGTTTCATTACAAGCGGCCCACAGCAGACAGAGCTAAAAAAATTTTGAAAACTCAATTTTTTTTCAAATGTGTTCCATTGTATTACGTTTTGCCGTTTAAATTGATTTTTATCAAAGCTAAATACCACTCACTGACTAACTGCCTGATCACGGTATACGTAGAACCATAAGGCTTAGGAAACTGAAATTTTGCATTGTGGTTCTTCTAATGGTCACCATGATTTTTTTTAACACAACCTTTAAAGGCATTAAAATAGGGCTTGAATTCCGAAAATAAATATAATAAAATCTTAAATCCATATTGGATCTGAGTCGTTAAATTACATGGTGAACTTCTCTGAGGAATGACAACACTTTATTGCCAATGCCAGATCACGGTTGTTAAATTACATTGTGAACTTGTCTGAGGAATAGCAACACTTTATTGCTAATGCCAGATCACGGTCGTTAAATTACATGGGGAACTTATCTGAGGAATGACAACACTTTATTGCTAATGCCAGATCACGGTCGTTAAATTACATGGAGAACTTATCTGAGGAATGACAACACTTTATTGCTAATGCCAAATCACGGTCTTTAAATTACATGGTGAACTTCTCTGAGGAATGACACCACTTTATTGCTATAGTTAATTTAAATTAAATGAACCAAATTACAAAATGGATGGTACTCATGTATTCCGTCGCGAAGCACGAGTATTTAACTAGTTATTTTCTAAAACCCAAACTTATCTGTGCCATGTAATCCCAAGTTCCGACGTCAGCTCAGACAAGACAGAATAGGTAATTTAATATGTTTTCAGTGACAAAGACAATGTAATTTACCAGAAAATTTTTCACTCTTTATATGTTGTTTACAACAAGTTTTATTCAGACTTATTTCATCTATCTATCATGGGAGTATTAACTTATTCTAATACAAGATCTACTTTTCAGATAATTCGCTTTTAGAAATGGTCACTTAAGATAAAAAAATTTGATAAAAAAAGTGATAGAAGAGTGTAAAAATAATATTTAAGCTTCTATATTTTAGAAATTTTGACATATTGAAAACTTTAATACTTATATTTAACTGAAATGTGTTTTGAAGTTTATGTAAACGGAAAGGAAAAAAAATCATGTCGTTGAATATTAATTATAATAGTTAATTAGAATCATACTACTACTAACAAAGTGTTTTTCTTTTAGGAAATTAAGGTTATCAACATTTTTTTTATTTATACAACAATAAGAACATGAAAATGCGAATTTTCCAAGTCAGCTTCCTGGTATTGCATTTTATATCATGCACTGTAATCGTGTGAACCTCGAGTGCTGATGATCAAGCTTAGCCATCCTCACCACATCTCATAAGGTGATAAGAATTCGATAAATTTCGGTTTTCATTGAAACCTTTCGGCCTAAATGACATGTTGCATAGGTGTGTATCTATGCTGCGATGCATGCATATTGGAAAACAGAGACTTGAAAGACAATACACATGCAAATTATCGTTTGCAGTGGAACGTTTGCAGTGGGCACGTCAACATGTCCACTGGACGAGTGATAATGGAGGGCTGTTCTCTTTACGGATGAATCCAAGTTTAGCCTCCAAAGCTATAGTAGGCGTATTTTGATTTGGAGATAACCTGGAACTCGTTTTCATCCATCACACATCCGTGAAAGAGATGCATACGGATCAGGCAGTGTCTGTGTTTGGAGTGGTATCTCTTTGGATGGACGCACAGACCTCCATGTCTTTCACCGTGGAAATGTGAATGCTCACACCTATAGAGATGACATCCTTGATGTTTATGTGCGTCCTTATGCCGGGGCAATTGGTGATGCTTTCGTGCTACAGAACGACAACGTGAGACCGCACAGGGCTCGCATCGTGAATGCTTATCTTGAGCAGGAAACATTTCAGCGTATGGAGTGGCCAACTCGATAACTGGACCTGAATCCTATCGAGCATGTTTAGGACGCATTAGGACGGCGTATAGCTGCTCTCAACCCTCCTCCTAGAACCCTAACCACGCTTACAACTGCTTTGCAAGAGCAATGGCTCTCACTTCCTACCGAACTCATAGACCACATAATTGACAGCATCATACATCGCTGTATGTGCTGTATTGCTTCTCGGGGGGGGGGGGATATCATACGCCATATTAAAGGTACTTTTCCTATACCAAACTGACACATCCGATTTATTCATTGTATACATATGATAGTTTCTATAACACCATATTGTCTGGCGATTTCTTTTTATGCTATTTTATACCTACGTATGTGTTGTATAATGAGTATAAGTTTCATTAAATTCTACGCGTAACTTTTTGAGTAATCGCTATTTTTGTGACTTTTCCTTAATTTTTGATAACCAGTGTAGTTTCATTAAATTTTTATAGAAATTATTTTGGCTTAGAAAATGCTAAAATATAAATTTCCTTTTAAATATAATTGTATCTCAAACTCTGTCAAAAAATTTCTAATCGAAACCTGGGAGAGTAAATATTATGCTATTGGTTCAAACATACGAAGACTTTTTGCAAATTATTTTAAATTCGAATGAAATATATTTACTAAAAGAACTAGAGTACTTGGGTTGCATTACCAAAAACAAAATATTAACAAAACTTACTTCAAAACTTTAATGTATATGCATAACATTTTGTGTAACATTAGTATAAATGTTTAAATTAGGAAAAATTTCCTAGTGTTCCATCAGTTACTAAACGAATAGTCAATAAAGATAATTAGGTATATAAAACAAAGTACAAACTTACAATGTACAAAAATTTATTTTTAACAATAAAATTTACAAATCAATGTGAAACTTATGTAAAACTGGTCAACTTAAATATTATTTTCAAGTTACATTTTATTTTCGATATTTTGAGAGTCTAAATTTCAATACCGGTTACATTTTAATTACACACTAAGCTAACGTTTTTAGAAAATTCCTTCTATGAACAGACAGTACTTGCTGTGTAAGGGCAAAACAGTTGTTAACTCCTTATTAAATATAACTCCTCAATGTCTACCATATTTCAAAAGGCTAATTAAAATTGTCATACAAACACACTCGTGTTTGTTTCTAAGCGCACCTGAGGAAAAATTAACATATGTTATCTTTCTACAATTATTTTTTGTGGTTAGTATGCGCAGAGGAAATATGCATTGAGCACAAGTAGACGAATTAAATGAAGGTTTTCAACCTTTTTTTTATTTTGTACTTTTTGAGTTATCATTAGGGATACGTAAATTTCACATAAAAAATATCGAAATTTCGCAACAAAAAATATACAATATATGAAATCTCGCATTTATTCGCAAAAAAAATATATAAATTCTAAAATTGCGTGTTTATTAAAAAAATTACAATTTTACTTTGATAGGTAAATATCAAAATTCTTAGTTAAAAGCTGAAATTGTAGTAGTCTCCACATATGTTCCTTAAGTCTTTGCCTTCAGTCATTAATTGATATGTTGTACACGCTAAAAGATCTCAGCATCTAAATGGGGACTGTAAAAGCTTTGTATAGCTTCTTTTGCAAAGTTAAGGTAACAGCATTTCGTTGCAATTAAAATATGTATAACATCAACAGGAGCCTCTTGGTTGACTACTATAAGTAGCTGAAATACCTTTGACTTTGGCTTTCAAGAGACGTTCTTAAATCTACGACATTGCTCCACAAAATTTTATTTTTACAGTAAGATTTTTAGGTTCGACTCCGGTACGGACATACTGTCCGGGTGAAATTCGGAGCAAATCCGAAGGAGAGTGAGATTTGTCAGTTATAGACCTCGGATGGTCTTAGATAAGCAATTATGTTAATAAATTATTACTATTATTACCTAATTTCGCTTAAAAAGCCGTTTATCTCCGAAATTTCGCCGAAAAGTAGTAAAGAAATATTTTTCCCGTTTATTCGCATATATCGGCAAATTTCGCATTTATTCGCATCTGTTTCGTAAATACGAAAATTACGTATCCCTAGTTACCTTTTTTTTTTGGGGGGGGGGGATCATCATAACTTCAAGGTTTATTTTTCTAACAGAATTTGAAATAAGATTACGAATTTTAAAATTAACCCTTGTATGTGAATAAACAAAAGAAATATTCAAAAAGTATATGATAATTTACAGTCAGATCATATGAGTAAAATTATTACTGGCCTCACATAGTTAACATTACCATGGGGACAGAATTAAAAAACGCGTGCATGAAAAAACTTTACGAAGTTTGGCTGAGTAATTAAGGACTTGTTTCACTGACTCGGGGTGAGCATGTCTGTATTCTCAAGTACAAATAATAGGGAGTTCCAGCTGCTTGAGTTTATTTGGTTGTATAAGTGTTCACAACCAATCAATAATATATATAACTCTTGGTGGGTAATTTTTCAGGAAACTGGTAAATATCCGATTCCTACTGTATCACGTTTCAACTCAGTGGACGTGTCTGGATGTACTAATAGCTGGGAGAAAGCGTCAGAAATTTCTGCTCTATTCTGACCGTCGAGGAATCCTTATAATTGTTTCAGACAATTATAGTTAGATGGAGATCAGATCCCTACCTCTCTCCGCCAAGGAATCCAAGATTAAATCAAATATAAAGCTATAGCGTATGTCATTACAAGGACATTAAAGCCTCCATAACAAAAATTCTATATTAAAGAACGAAGTTCTTTGCAAAACGATATTTAGGGTGAGAAAACGACATTTAGGATTCAAAGATATTTAGGATGATATTTTCCATTAAAATCCAAAATATTAAAAACCTCGATATTTCGCAGCTTAAAAAGTCGAAAAAAAAGTGGTTTGCTAACCGTTCTGTAAAGTATTTTGGAGCAGTCTGCGTTTTCTACTGGAGGAGATTGGGCATTTTTATCTATCATTAGTTTCGGAGCATGGAAAAAGTTTTCAAGAGGAGATTTCTTAAGGTAACATTTGATGCCTTAACATTCAAGGAGAAACCAGTCTTCTGTTCACTAGGCCAACACAGGTGCAAACTTTAAGGGGAAGGATAGGAAATACCTTTATATAAATTGAAAAAGGAGCCGTAGAAGAGATGTGATCCAATTTCAAAAGAGATAAGAGTTTTATAGGGAGGAAAATACAAAAGAGAGAGAAAAATATTTTTGTTAAATACGTATAATAATCTTCGTTAACAGCGCATGAATTTCGATGACATGGAAAATTGACTTTACATAAACATGAAACTTAATCGTAAAATCTAAATCAGAGATTTCTTGAAGTCAAATTTATGTTTTCATCATGCCGATCTTAAAATTAATATAATAAATAATTTGGTCGAGAAAAGAAGCCAAACTTTAAAAACTTTTAACTATGTATTTCTAATCACGTTCATTATCTCGCCCATATTGGGGTTGTATAAGTCATATTTTCGCAAATTTTATACATATTTTAATAAAACTGTTCTTAACCATTTTTAATTATTAGAAAGTTATTCAATATTTTCTAATAAATATTAAACCAATATATATATACTTGAGTTTTGATAATACTAGATAGCGCTTATTTGAATGATTATGTAATTTAATCTTAGGTATGCTATACAGTAATCAATTTTCGACTCTTTCTCAAACAAGACTTTTTCAATAAAGCTATGATTATCCGATTTCAATTTCCTTTTGTATATTATTTGTTTAATAATCCTCTTATTTCCGGCAATAAGAGCTGACAAAAAATCCATCTCAACGTGTACTACACAAAGTGAAATGTTAGAATAATTCAATTGATTTAACCTCTTTCATTATTTCTTTGGAGCGCATAGAGAGTCTAATTTGCTTCTTGACACATCCTTCTTGAAGTTTATTCCAGATATTTACTTTGTTGACTGGATAAACCCTCATTAAGGATAATGTTATTAATGGATTTTTTTTATCCTGATGACACACTTCTTTCTTGCTTTTCCGAGTAATTATCGCAATTATTTCTTTCTGGACCTCTTTATACTGTTCTCTCTCATCAAATTTCATTATTTTTAGATATTGAAAACCAATTTTTGTGATTATAAACAATATTTTTTTCATTTATTCTCAAAGGATAAGTAGATAAAAAATTAATAATTAAAATTAAATAGCAAAACAGACTCTTTTACGTTAGAAAAATAAGTTCCCTCTCGCAATCAAAAATAAATAACCCCCAAAATGCATTTCATTGGTCTTTCCATTTTGCCGGTATTCAATTCTCATTTGATCGTAAGCTTTAACTTGTATTACTGACTCTTAAGGGTGTTGTGTGCTAACCTTATTGGATTCGCTCACCTCAACGTTAACCTATGCAGAAAATGTGTCCAAGGATTGCCGACTTGGATTGAAAGATTTCTTTAAAAAATGTACTCCGTAAAAGAGAAAGAAATTTTATACCTTGGGGTATATTTTGTTTTAAAAAAAATGCAAATAATATTTTTTAATTTAAATGATTCGGAGAAAAATCTGGTCTAGTGTGTTTTAAACGCTCATAAATTCCTTTTGTGGACGAAATTTATAAAACGAATCCTGTTGCAAGGTGCAGAAAAGTTAAGGCTATCTGAAAATACCATTTTTATTGGATTACCAGCATTTAGGTAGCTGTAAATAGCATACAAATTTTCTCCATATGTTAACATTGAGGTGACCGAATCCAGTAGGGTTAGAATGTCTGTAAGGACATTGATTCAGTTGTTTTTAGTACACAGCAGCCTTAAATTAAATTGCTTGGTGATTAATGCCTTATACATTTAGCCTCTTTCTGAATTGTACAAAACTTTTCAACTCGATTAGATTGCCCTCATTCAAGGTTCTCTGAAATATCCGGCTTGTTTTTAATCTGTTGATTTTCTTTTTCTACTCGAATTTGTCACTCACTGGAGACATCCACGTCCACACGAACCGTACTTTTCGAATTGACTTCTCAAAATTTATGGTTTTGTGGTAACAACTAGAGCGCGCAGCCCAACACACGAAGAGAAGTTCCTTACACTTTGCCCTCGAATCATCATTCTGGGACAAAAAAGTCGGAAAGAGAATAGTCTCTTGGAATTTGTCTTACTCGGGCAAGGAATGTGAATAACAAAGGATAAACTTTGATTTATCTAGAGACTATCTAGAGACTGTCTAAAGTTCCAAAATGTCACTCACTGGAGACATCCACGTCCACACGAACCATACTTTTCGAACTTACTTCGAAAAGATTTATGGCTTTGTGGTAACAACTAGAGCTCGCAACACATGAGGAGAAGTTCCTTACTATTACACTTTGCACTCTAATCATCATTCTGGGACGAGAAAATCAGAAAGGGAATAGTTTCTTAGAATTTGCCTTACTCGGGAAAGGAATGTGATTGACAAAGGATAAACTTTGATTTAGCTAGAGACTATCTAGAGACTGTCTAGAGTTCCAAAATTTGCACCCCTTACACCATGTCGGTAAATGTCCATTAGTTGTTGTTGGATAGCGAAAATGTAAATGACCATACGTGTCGTGCTATTACGTCAGATGGTGATTCCTTTCCAGAGAAGAAGGTAGGAATACTTAAAGGAGGGAAATCTAAAGTAGAATGAGGAGAGAGGGGTTTTCTGCCGTGTTATGTGATAATTCTTTTTTTATGTATTTAAGTGTGCAAGTAACCTAATTTTATGTTGGTGTTTATTGCTTGCAAGAACTTTAATAAAAGTATTTTAGTTTTAAAATCTATTCTAATCTTGGTCTTCGAACAACTCCTACACTCTGCAGTATGAACACGATTGAGAATCTTTTATCGACCTTGTCCTATAGTTGTTATTGTGATCAGTGCCTTGGTAACAGTTGCACGACTATTCAAATCTGTGGTATGGAGTACTATTGAAAATGTAATTGTGCTGACTATATGAACCCTTGTGATGAACCCATAGTTCTTGCAGAGGGTTTGTGGAAACCGCAACATTGCTAAATTACGTCCTATTCAGTCTTCTTCATAACACTCTTGTCTCCTCCCGTTAGATGTTTTGGCGATTTTCCTGTAGTTTCATGCTGTTTCAGCCCCATTCTTTTTCCATTTGTATATGATCTCACTAAATGTTTATTTAAGGAATCCCCAGGGATACCTTCACGTTTTGTACAGGACGCTTGCAAATGTAGGATGACATAATCATTACACATCCAAAATCATGTAACTCTAGGGCAAGTGACATCCTATAGGCTCACATTTGCAGTTTTGTGCTCGCCGCTCGGTATATGTATTTACGGCCAGTATGGTGTCGTTTTAACTTAGATAATCTAATTTTACTTATCACTTTCCAGTCTCGGTATTTGATGGTTGGACAGCGGACATACAAATGCGTATGTTTTAGCATAATAGCAGATACCGGAATTTATGTAAGTATGCATGTATGCAAAGGTATCAGTGGGACAACATACTTAAAAAGTCGAAGATTGCAAACACCATCTTTCAAAAACAAAACAGAAATGGGGAATCATAGACATGGACTAGAAATCAAATTGATTGTTATCAAAACCTTTAGACCACTAAAGGATAAATCCCAATTCTTAAAGCTCCAGATTTATTCTGCATTAAATTAAGGTGTAGGTTAACCTGTATGTCAAACCAGCTTTAGCCAATCTATACATCTCCCACAAAGAACAATTCCAGTATTGCCTTATAACAAAAACATCGGGACATTTAAATGGGCAAAACAGTTTGAAAGTGTGATTTTCACTTGTATTTTTGCAAAGAAAAAGGGATTAAATATATGGACTATTGGCTTCCTGTAAATGAACGATATCAAACAAAATTTTCTAATGCAACTTCCCTAGAGACTTGCTGGCTAGTATTCTAATGAAAGACGGGATTATTTTTTCTTCTTTATTGCTTGAGGATAAGTATTATTTAAATCTGAAAGGATGAAACAACGTCAAAAGTTATTAAAATTTAATTTATTCTATCAACAAACAATTTACGCTTCTTTGCATCCATATAGCGTGCAAACATAATTAGGGTGCCTTTGTTAATCTCAAATTAGGTCTTAGAAATCTCATTTTATGAAAAACATACTATTTATTCCATATACTAATTCCTTACCGAATTTTCATAACGTCTTGGATGGGAAAAAAAACTATTTTGTGTGTTCCGTTAAAAGAAAATATGAAACTTCGTGCACAATATTAGTCCATTCCTTTTTCTTGTTATAGGTTTTCTGGTTTTTCTTCATAACCTGTAGTGTGTGGAGCAGATGGGCAATTTTGCGGCTTTCATAAAGAGAAATAATATATTTTTTGTGTCCAGTATGAAGTCCCTTTACGTCGTATGATGTTCTGGAAATTCCTTATTTCTGTATAAAAAAATAAATTAGATCGTGTGTTATTTTTACTGCGGGGACAGAAAAAAATATATTTGTGTTTGTTTTCTGTGATAACAATTCTGGATTTCTTTTCTTTCTTTTTTGTACGTAGAAACATTTTTGTCTAAACCGTATAGAAGGAGTATTAGTTATCATACACTTTTTAATGATTTGCTTTTCTATTTTTGCACTATAATATTTCCTCTTTTAAAATGATTTCTTTCCTCTATTACTCCTAATAATTTAGTTTTGAGGAAAGTTATAGAGGTTTATTGGATTCCTTATTACTGTATCAAAAATATCGAATGAAATGCTTTTGAAAATAAAACCATTTAATGGGTGGTACTTTTAAAAATAGAATCCTTTATATTCCAAGACAAAGTGGAAGAGATGCTTGTCTCGAAGTTAAGGGGTACCTAAGTGGTCGTTATACCGCTTGAAACCGAATCTCCTATCTAACATAACCGATATATCGAACCGAGATTCGAGAGAAATCTCGGTTGGATGTATCGGTTGTAATGTCATTAAAACTTGGCGAATGTATAATAGAGAAAGCAGGAATCCATGTAGTAACAAGCAAGAAAGCACTTTGAAAATAATAGCCTTTACCACATAGCTAATTAGCCCTATCAGAAGAATATCTCATGAGTAATTTATATGATAAGGGAAAAACAAGTAAAATGTACAGAAAATATATGATAGAGGAAAGAATCTATAATTTGGTTTGTTTATTTTTTTTATTATGTTTTGTTTTTTGTCTTGTATTTTTGTTGTGCATTTGTTTTATTTTTGTTTTTAACAGCCTATAAATCATTTTCTAATCTATCATTTAAAGTTTTTCCGTGTATTGATAAGCACTGAAAAGTAATAACATTTGCCCAAGATTTATACAAAATTGCGGTATTTTAAGATGCAAAATAACCTCTGAATTAAAATACAGTAGCATGTAAATACTACATATATGAGAAAATCTTTCAGAACCAAGACTTCACTATACGTACTATCGAAAACAAACATGAAGTAATCTAGAAAGTGGTCGAGAAGTAACACTCAGATGTCAAACGAAAATCTGATCTCTCTGAGGATAAAATTTTAAAGCCGTATGAAATGCAAGAAAGTACTAGTATATTATGAGATTCCTCTGGAAAGGTAAGATAAAAGTTTGAAAAGCAGGAGGAGGGATTTATATTTGATAATAGAGAAAGAGCCTGGCTTTTATTTACAAAAATATATCGTAAAATTGAGGAAAAGAAGCGCTACATTTCCGACTCTTTCAAATAGTATATTTTGAAACTAAACAAAAATTTTACTTTTAAAAAATGTTTTTGATCTTATTATTTTGTAATACTTTTTTTTTGAAAATGGCTAATTTAGCTGGGGAAAAATGGTTGAAGGTACTGTAAAATCCTAATCCTTAATTATACTTTTATCTCAGTGTTAATTTTTATCCCTTGAACTTTCCCGGACTCTTCTGTTTTGTTACTCTCAATCAATACGTTAATTTAGCCTTTTACTTAAAAAAGGACTTTAATTTTACGAAAAACTGTTTAATTTATCACTTTTTAAAATATTCTCATTTTTGGGTCTTAAACTAATCCATAAATCTTTACGAATCCCCCCCCCCAAAAAAAAATGAGCTTTAGAATGCGAGAAATGTTCGCATGGTAAAATTCTTCACGTCATCTAGTTTTTCACAGTTTTTAAGGAAAATATGAAGAATTTTTCAATAATTTGTTCTGTTCTTAAATAAATATTATCAATTTGGTTTCGATGGTTTATTTTATGCTATAAACAAAAAGCTTATGTAATTTAAATATTCTTATCTATTCACCTCTATTCTATTCTTTGGGGAGGAGATCACCTTAAAACCTTCAAAAAACTCAATTTTTTATTATGATTTAATTTTGAAGAATGGAATGTAAGGAATCTTTTAAAAAAATTAAGTCAATACTACAATTAGAACCGATTTTATGGCTAAATCTATAAAGCTTAGTACAGTAATCTATAGAAACTTTAAACTTTAAATGGCTTTTTCTAAAAACTGCTATTTTCAAACTTGTGCGCACTATTTCTTCAAAACTGATGGTCACAAATTGCTAAAATTTTGTATCATTTAGGGGTATCATTTTAGGGGTAGATTAAAGTATAACCTATGGATAGAATTATACAAATAATTTAATATTTATCTCTTACAGTTTTTTTAAAAAATCTGCACGCAATACATTCATTATTCGTAAAACATTAATTGTTTTTACATAGAATAATTTCTAATAATCTCCCCAAAATTCTGCTTTTGTTTTCTAATAGATAAAAATTTCTACAATTCACCCTAAAAAATTGGTTTAAATTAATTACAAATTAACTGTTTGACAACACATTAAGCTTGGTAGTAAAATCAGTGAATTTTTGCGAGTGCAAAGTGATCTCCCCCCTTAAATTCTCTAAAGGAAAACAACCTTTCTGGAACCTAGGAGGACAAGTAAAATGGTAAAAAGAACAGGTGAGTGATTAATTTAGGTTGTTACGGATAATTCTGCTAAGAGGGCAATAACGGCCTTTATTAACTTGTCCTAACTAGTTATTAAGCCCGTTTAGATCAAAAAGTATTGAAACAGCCATTGTCAAGTTTCAGGTTTCTAAGAAAGGATATACCAAGACTATCTTAGGTTACTTTCAGCACGATCGTAATTTTCAGGTTCTTTCTTATATTCTTCCAAGCTCGAAGTCTTGTGCAATGGTTTCTATAAAGGATATCACCTCTGGTTGACCATAAATCTGAGTCTAAATTCCTCTTATTTTCTTTCATATAGAAGAACTTTTTAACCTCACATAACTTTTAGACGACGGGGGAATTCAGTGATTGGATTGTGGTCTAGCCAACGTCAACATACGGGGTTGATATTTTTTTATTTGGGGGTGGGGGAGCAATGGAGAGCTAGACAGAATCACCATATTAGTCGACAGAACGTATACTGAACAATACGGTAAAAGTTTTCTTACGGCGTTAAACAAATACGAATTCAATACCCTACAAATATACAGGACGCGAATACAATACAACACTGCAAAACTATTATATTACCATATGGAATATGTTACATAAATCAGCGGAACTGGGTAGATACGTATTACAGTAAGTCCATGTTATAATATGCTTTGAAGGAATTTTATATATTTTATAAAAAATACTTCGTGTTCTACTTGGTGATATTTCATCCTCCACGTTCGCGGGTTTTGAGACACGGAAAATAAACACGAATATATATATAAGCCCCCTCATACCTTAACTCTTAATGCAGTTGACTCTTCTAAATACACAAAAATCAAACAGTACACTAAAATCCGACGCGAAAGGCATTAAAAGTTAAAATTATAGTATTAGCGTAGGAGTAAATAGAGAGAGAGAGAGAGAGAGAGAGAAAATCAATAAAATACTTGAGATATGTTATACGACACATGTACACAATTTAGATAGCAATAAAGTTATTTAAGTTTATAAAGTACGGTTATAAACTGTAAAGGACTGTATTTTGTTGACTTTAATAGCATAAGCATAATAATTTAAGTATACAGCAGTAAGTGGATAAAAGATCTAAAAAATATTTCTGTTTTATTACTGATTTAAAATGGCTCCCTACAGTCAAATGCAATAAGGTTAAATCCGCAAAAGTCTAGGTTCGACTGAGGTTAGAAATGTTTGTGAAATCTTAAAATTAGTAAGCAGCAAACTTTAAATTCCAGACAAGTTTTATACAAAATTATATTTATTTTATGTTGTCAGATTACTCATTAGTGTTAATTCTTCTTGGGAAATTCACAATTTTCTTCAAAAATAAAACTATTATATTTCAAATTTAATATTAAATAAAAAAACAGAAGAGTTACATATTTTTCATTTAAAATTAATTGTAAAGGGAGCAGCACTCAATACTGAGAAGGTCGATAGGTGGTCAGATGGTCATGTTTTTCGTATGTCGCAGCTAGTGATCGCAATACCGGACCAAAAATATAATACCGGTATTCGGAATTTTTTCAAACGTTATACCGGGATACCGGTATTAGGAATTTTTCAAAAAAGATACAACAGCACAGTTGTTTCTTTGCCGTATTAAGTTTTTGCAAAATAAATGCATAAACTATAAAAATAAAAACAATTTTGTTATGTACAAATATAAAATAAAGGAACAAATCTTATTATCAAATATTATTAATAACAGCTGTAAAATAATAATTTATAACATTAGAGACAAATAATATAAATAAAAAATAAATCACTATAGTATTACAATACAGTGAAGAAACAAAACATTTAGTATTATTATTGAGAAGAGTAAATATCACATAAAAATTTTGTTTTGTAGTCTATCATATAATATCTATTATTAAAGAAAAAACAACTAATTTATTAACTGTGTATTTTTGAAATGTGATCGTGAAAAACATAATGCATCTATTACACTGTCATTAAGGCTGCTATGTACTAACTCCTTTGGATTTGCTCACCGCAATATTAACCTATGGAGAAAATTTGTCCACGGATTGCCGACCTGGATTCAAAGATATTTTTTTAAATTGTACTCTCATAGAGAAAGGAATTTTACATTTGTGTACATTTTTCGTTTTTTTTAAATGCAATTAATATTTTAAAATTTAAATTATTCGGGGAAAAATCTGGTATAGTGTATTTTAAACGCTCATAAATTCCTTCGGTGGACGAAATTTATAAAATGAATCCTGTAGCGCTTTGCAGAAAAGTTCAGGCTATCTGACAATATCAATTTTATTTGATTATCAGCATTTATGTACTTATAAATAGTTGACAAAAATATATTTTAAATAAAAAATTTTGGGGCAGCGCTTAAACCCCCTTTAGAGAGAGAGAGAGAGAGAGAGAGAGAGAGAGAGAGAGAGCCATTACAATCCCTCAAAATGTCAATCTTAAGGGGGGTGGAATTCTCGAACTGTCAACTGAACTCCTCCCACCACAAGAGTCTGCAAGAAGAGGAAAAAACTAATTTATTAACTACGTATTTTTGAAATGTGATCGTGAAAAACATAATGTATCTATTACACTGTCATTAAGCCAGGAATATATTTTTGTGCACAGATTAAATGCAGTTAAAACTACACTTTCTGCATCTACGCTGGTTGGTGGTACTGTTAATAATGAGTGATATACTGACTATAAATATTTGCCTCGAAGTCCTTATCTTCTAACATTTCGGTCTCTCGTCTGACGGTTTTGAATAAGGATAATTAACGTAGGATTACTTATCGTTGCTAACCTCTTTTGTATGTATATATGTATGTATGTGTTATGTAGATATGTATCCATATATATGTACGTATGTATATATATACATATATGTATGTCAAAATTTTGACGCATTTTGGTACTTTTCTGTTTAACTGTTTACTGCTTGTCCAAGCGATACAGACTGGGTACGGCGCGCTGTCAAAATTATAACTCGAGAGGTACGGACGGACGGTTTTAGCGTCTGAAATTTTGCTTTCCGAAGGACCGTTATGGAGGAACGTAATCCTACGTTAAAAGGGGTTCATTTTTCTAGATAAATAAACTATTAGTGATAAACAACTTCAATAAAAATTTACAAATTAACTTAATAACAGTAACAAATTTAACGCAAAATAAAACTTAATAGCACACATAAAATCCTACGAAAACTTAAAGATTAACAAGATTTTTCAGCTCGCCGGGCAATGGCGGAACAAGAAATTTCGGGGATCAGGAAGACTCGGTTCTTGAAAACATTAGGTTCTGGAGTAGATATTGCTCGTGGAAATTCATTGTTTTTCAAACACATTGGAAATGGTAGAAAAAACTAAGAATTTGTCTTTTCTTAATACTAGAAAGACGGGAATTTTTTTTTCTTACTAAAAAGACTGAACGACGTCATTTTGACGGTTAAAAATAAAATCAAGAATTTAAAATATTTATTGTTTTTTAATGGTTAAATACTTTAAATTTTGAACTATTTCGTACCAATATATAATAAATTAGTATATATTTAGATATAATTTTTATGCAGATATGCCGAGCTGACAACCTGGTTTGGTTTATCCGTAACAAAGTATGCATGGTTTGTGCAGTCCTTAATTTTCAACACCAATATTTCCGAAGAGCCAATATTTCTGTTCTTTGCAAAAGGGGGAAGAGACAAAAATAACTAACATTTTTCGGGTATTAATTTAAAGATTTCTGGCTGTTTTCTATATTGCCGTCAAATCGACGGCATTCAGTATTAGTAGGTATATAACACATTTTCTCCCCCTCTTTACTATCGAATATAATTTTGTGAATGTGTGTGCATATTTCGCGTAAAATTAGAAAAAGTCATAAAATTTCAGAAGTCTGAGGACATAAATACAGACATAGCGCTCAATAGTATGCCCGAAACCGTCAAAATGACGGCAGCTGTCTTCCTAGTGTTGATACCCTCAGCCTTCCTGAAAACTGACAAACGCAATATGCTGTTCATATGAATGGGTGGGAATAAAAATTTTAAAAAGTCAATTCTTTACATTTATTCTGTTACTATTGCTCATATATGAAGTTTTATTGTTTCAGAAGAAAAACTTGGGAGCATTTTACGTATACTTTTTCCATTTACTAGAGATATAAAATGATAACAGAATTCAAAATTCAAGAGGAACGTCGTAAGCTGGAACACATAAGTAGGCGTATATCCCTAGGAGCTTTAGTCAAATATTTTTTTAGTCACTGATGTAGGAATATTTGTGTAGGTTATATTCTTTACGTAGGTTATAAGATCCTTTTCCCTGGACGTTATAAGGCTTGTGTTTTATTGATTTTGTACGGCTCTCTAGAAAATTAAACTATAGTAACCATTTGTGAGTTTCCTTAAATTGAAAACATAACTATGCTTTTGTAAGCTTGTTTACGTATAAAAACCGATAGGTAATTGCATTATGAAAGGAAATCAACAGCAATGTGTAATAAATTTTTCTTTTTTAAGAAATTTTCGTGTATTTTACACGATGAAAATCCAGGGAAATGGTATGGACAAAGAAAGTAACGCGGGTGGATAAAGATTAGCAAGTTAAAGATATTGATTTCAGTCAACTGATATGTCCGTATATTATTACTGATGCATAATTGACCCTTACGCGTAACACTGTTCATGAATGTAAGGATCGGCTATTTTCCGTTCATTCGTATAGCGTCTTCAGTAGTAATTACACGAGAAAATAAACTAAAGCACATTGCTGTTGTTTCACTATAATTTTGCTTCGTTTACTCATGAAATGGCTACTGATGAAGATATATGAATGAATAATACATATTGTTGCCGTATGTTCCTCAACACTGTTATACTTAATGGTTAATAATCCGTTACTTAAATCATTTCGAATACATGTGATTGAATATATGTGATAGTAGAGTGGGAAAAAATTAAATTTTAAAATATTATTTGCATTTTTTTAAATGAAAAATGCCCCAAGGTGTAAAATTTCTTTCTGTATTACGAAGTACATTTTAAAAAAATCTTTAAATACAAGTCGGCTATTCTTGGACAAATTTTCTCCATAGGTTAACATTGAGGTAAGCGAATCCAACAGGTTTAGTACACAGCAGCCTTATATGAATAGTTAATGATAAGTAAAGTAAAAGTGAAATAAATGTCTCGAAAAGATCGTTCAGGGTCCAAACACGTTGAGTACGTATAGTGCAAGAATGTTTTTCTGGAATCATCGTTGAGTGATTTTGATAGATTAATTAAATAGAAATTAACAAACTTAAAAACTAATTGAATGAAAATGAAGCTACATGAGATTTTTTGAGGTTTGATACCATGGAAACAGTCTACACAAAGCCCTGACCTTGATAATTAAGAATACGTGCCTTTGAATACCGACTGAGTCAAGAGGTAGACAACTAAGCAAATTGAAGCACGTAATATCTGCTACGTGAAAAATAAGGTAACATCTTATATTCCCGTAAAAAACTGCTCAAAAAATATTCCAAAGGGATTTGATGCAGAGAAATTGTAAATGGTTTAATAAATGATCTAGCATATTTTGCAAAGATTTCAAATATACCTTTTAATAAATAATCATGTTAAATTTTTAGCCTTAAATTTCTCATAGGAATATTATGCAAAAAGACTATGAAATAAATACTTAAAACTCTTTTTCAGTAGAGAAAGTGTATGAGTACATAAACTCTTCAATAATACATATGGGGACAAAGAGGGTAACACAAATATTAAACTTTTACCATTGGGCAAACAAAGTAAAACAATGAAAAATTGGATTCCTTTTGTTTGATCACCTTAAATAAATAAAAGAAGACCTAAATAACCTCAACTCTAGAATTTCCAGGTATAGATTGAAAAAAATTGAACTATTAAAATAATTTTTCTCTTCACTAAACTAACTCAATTTGTACTTCGTGGGACGTGTTAAACAATTGCAACATTAAATTTTATTGCCGCATATATTCGGCTTCTCATTGATTGCAACATCTAACTGCAGCATCTAACATTAAATTAAACTGGTCTCCGTGCCGGTCAGATGCAATAATTAATAATCATTCATCACTGATTCACCGTTATAGATTGAAAAATCGAACTATTAAAATAATTTTTCTCTTCGCTAAACTAACTCAATTTGTACTACTTGTTATAGATTGAAAACAATTGAACTATTAAAATAATTTTTCTCTTCGTTAAACTGACTCAATTTGTACTATTTGTAATAGATTGAAAAAAAAATTAAGTATTAAAACAATTTTTCTTTTCACTAAATTAACTCAATTGTACTATTTGTTATAGACTGAAAAAAATTGAACTATTAAAATAATTTTTCTCTTCGCTAAACTAACACAACTTGTACTATTTTTTATGGATTGAAAAAACTGAGCTATTAAAATCATTTTTCTCTTCGCTAAACTAACTCAATTTGTACTATTTGTAAAAGATTGAAAAAAATTTAACTATTAAAACAATTTTTCTTTTCGCTAAACTAACTTAATTTGTACTTCGTTAGACATGTTAAACAACTGCAACATTTAATTTTATTGCCGCATATATTCGGCTTCTCATTGATTGCAACATCTAACTGCAGCATCTAACATTAGATTAAACTGGTCTCCTTGCCGGTCGTATGCAGTAATTATTAAATATTCATCTCTTATTCACCGTTATGTCTTGTATCTAAGGGAGGATGCTGTAGACCAGGGTTTTCATAACTATGTTCCGCGGGACACTGGTGTTCCACAGAAAGTCAATAGGTGCAGATTAATGCCCTAAAATGTTTAAAAAATTAAATACTGAATAAATAATGAATGTTTTTTTCTCATTTTTTTAAATTTTATGTAATATGTGTTATTGCACACCTTACAAAATAGACAAGGTGTTCCGTTCAGTATTTAAGATTTCAGGATATACGAAGTGTTCCATAGTAAGAAAAGTTTGGGAAATCCTGTTTGGGATATCCCATTATCACATATCATAAGCAGGCTTTTTTTTAACTCAAAACTTTTGAATAATTTTGGGGATTTTTTTTTGTTTTGAAGAATATTTTACGACACAAGTTCTTTCCGTCAGAAAAGTTATATATTTAATGTTTTTGGCTGTCATTATTTTAAAAGTTACAAAGGAATACGTTATATTCATTTAATTCGTAAGTGATGAAAAAAAACCTATAAATTTTTTCCAACATAATATTTTTTACATGGAAAATATTTTGAGACATCTCTTCATATCTCTTGGGAAAATGTAGAATTTCGGATATATAAATATTAGTCACTAGATGTATTACCC
Source organism: Dolomedes plantarius (assembly GCA_907164885.2). NCBI lineage: Eukaryota > Metazoa > Arthropoda > Arachnida > Araneae > Dolomedidae > Dolomedes > Dolomedes plantarius. The sequence continues at coordinate 53,059,216 of OU015496.1, read as the reverse complement.
GGCTTCGCTCGGGATTCAGTTTCTGTTAATATTTTTTTTCAATGATTAGCCTAATGTTATGAAGTTCTAAAGTTTTCGCTAAAATTCTTTTGCGGTAGCAAATAGCATTAGTTTGTTGTCGGTGCTATCGTTGTTCATCGCTTTCCTCTCCTTTCGATGTTGAAGCTCGAAGACGATCGTATGTTCGACGCATTAAAAGTTTCTTCATCAGTCTCACTGCTTCGGATCACTACAATTCGAATTATGTTGCCTTCAAGCTCTTGGGAAAGTTTTTTCTTCAGATTCTTGTGTTCGTCTAACTGCATTTCGAATTCTGTTGGCTTCGCGCTCTTCTGTTTTTTTTTTTTTCATCACATTGCTCATTTCTCAACAATCTTTGACATTTTGCCCTTACTTCTGCAGGATTAAAAGTTTGTCTCCTCTTTTTGGGCATTTTAAAGCATTAATTTACAGCTAGTCAATAACATTTGAATGGATTTATTATTATAGAAAAAGAATCAATAATATTTGAATGGGTTGAGATCACATTCAATATTAAAACACAGCAAATCTGATTATTATTATAGAAAAAGTATATACACGTATTTCATGCTCGGAATATTTTCTCAAAACTAAATCGTCTGTTACGTTTCAATGCCACTTTCAGACTTTCTTAATTATAATATACACGTATTTCATGATTGTAATTCTTTCTCAAAACTAAATGATCTGCTATGTTTCAATGTCACTTCAGTTATATAAATCATCGCGTCAAGGCTAAACGCACGTGTTTCTAGCTAAGTGAACGTGTCCTTCAGTATATTTGAGTTTGAACAGGTAGCTTGGAATAGTTTCAATTCATTAAATGGATAGATAACACATTCATTGAAAATGAATGACTTTCCATTCTTATATTTTCATTTTTAAAAAGAAATATTCCGGCGTTGCCACGTATATGAAAATAATATATCAAATTCATTCTTGCATGCGCCAATATATGAATAAATCACGTTTTTAATTCATGTCTATTTATTTTTACGGAAATGTTATAATTTAATTGGCAGCAATGAAATGTTACAATGGCTTTGAACAAAAATATCCGTTGATACCGCGCAAACTTCTTCTAACATAATTCGGGAATGGAACGTCGTAGCGGGATGAAAATAGTCTATAATCTTCGTGCAAGTGCAAGCAATAAGTTGACCAAGTTTCATCGCAATCGGATGAACGGTACGGCAGCGCATAAAATACGAGCAAACAAACATTCATTTATATATATATATATATATATATATATATATATAGATAGATAGATAGATAGATAGATAGATAGATAGATAGATAGATAGATTTATAAACGTACACTAAAATTCGTTAAAATCATATAACAAGGGTTTGAAGACGTTTCTAAAAACTTGCATTTAGGACGTCACTAAATTCAAGATAGGTCATTTTCTTAGCCAAATACATTATGTACGAACTAAAGAAATTAAAAAAATGCAATAGTGAATGCACTTACCAGTTGCTATGTGATTGAATTTAGCTAAATTTATATACAATTTGTTGAAACTTTAATTTTAAACTTCTAATAAAGGCTTTAGGAGTGCAGTTTGCTTTACTTCTTTTCTGCTGTAAATTACCGTCACCAGCATTAAGATTTTGGGTAATTTGGGGGCTAGAAGATTTTCCGCTTCTTGTGCCCTAACTCAAACGACCGTGGAGCACCGATTGAGTAACAAAACTGTTTACACTGAATCCGGAGCATTTCGTAGCGTAAACGTTAAAGAGCTTGAATGAAGCGCAGAACTCAAATCACTGACCACGTGATATGTCAAACCAATCACAGGTATTGTCAACAATATCGGTGCCAACGCAGTAACGCTCTGGATGGAATGGGAGTAGGCCTTATGTAGCATTAATTAAAAGTGTCAGGTAGTCTCTTCTAACGATTATTAACGTAAGATTACTTATCGTTGCTTACCTCTTTTGTATGTATGTATGTATGTATGTGTTATGCATACATGTATCTATAAATATGTACGTATGTATATATATATACGTATATGTATGTCAAAATTTTGACGCATTTTGGCACTTTTCTGTTTAACTGTTTACTGCTTGTCGAAGCGATACAGACTAGGTTTGGCACGCTGCCAAAATTATAACTCGCTACGGATGGACGGACGGTTTTAGCATCTGAAATTTTCCTTTCCGGAGGACCGTTATAGAGGAACGTAATCCTACGTTAAAATAAAATACATATGATTGCCGTAGAAAACTCACAACAAAATCGAGATATTTGAACTTCCCAAAATCTTTTTAATGATAAAATGTAGTTGTAAATACTTATGAACTCTATTTTAGAAAAAAAAATAGAAAAAATATATTTTATATTCCTTAAAAATAAATGTATACTTAGTAACAAATATTATAAAAGAGTTATTTATATATTATAAGCAGAGCACTATTTCATAATGATAATTTAATAGCATTGATCTAAGGCTATTCGTGTAAATACTTACCGTCATTTTTCACCTATCATGTTATTATACCTGAAATTACAAAGGAGCTAAATCATCTCTTGCGGCAAAGCCTCTTATATCCCTTAACCATTTATAATACACATCAAAAAGTTTTGCTCGCAACGATCTATCTCGGGCGAGGAGAAAATTAATTTTTTCACTTAGGATATTGAGTAATAGCAATATAAATCCTTGGTAAGATTTATGGAGCAGCTATTTTTCTTAGATTCATTTCGGTAAGCTTGAGTTCTGCGTCTGTTTATGCCCATGAAAATTTTAACCGCCAATTTTCGCTCTTTTGAATAATAAAATTATTGAAATAACAACTTGTCTCTTTCAAGTGATTGATGCCTTGAGTTACAGCCTAGAATTTCATAAAAAAAAGTTCTATTATCGATTGAACTTCCTAAAATAGCTCTGAATTTCGAAAAAATATTTCAGCGTTTCCAAGTTTCGAACTGTCGGTCATCATCGATGCATATCTATTTGGTAAACGGGAACAAATAAATGCTAGTTTTTCATAGAATTTTTTAAGGGGGCAGAGGATCTTGAAGCTCGACTATAAATATGATCTAATTCTAACCACAAAAACTCAAATAATATTTTTAAAAAGAAATTTTCTTTCTTTACACATTTAAAGTGCATATCTTTAAATATGTCATACAAAAAATGGAAATTATAAATCAATAAATGATTTTCAAATTAACAGTTTAGAATTTTATATGATTAACTGGTGATTAAAAATCATAAAGTGCTGTGCGCATCATAAAATTGAGACACATGCTTATAGAAAATAATTAATGGTCAGAAAACACTTGTAATATATTTACCTGTAATGTAAAACCAAATAAATTGTAATAAATATTATTTAAAGTTAAAATTGAGATAAAATGTGAAAACTTCAAAAATTATCACAATTATTTGCATAATTTTCCCACATAAAAAAAGTATTCCAGAATTGCACATTTTTCTGGTTTTCAAATGTAGTGTACCATGAAATATACGTATGAGTGTAATTTTAACAATTTCCTGTTGATAGTTAAAAAGTAATGCAGCACACAAACTCAAAGTTAGCAAGCAGTTAATCATATAAAATTCTAAACTGCTAATTTAAAAATTATTTATGGATTTATAATTTCCATTTTTATATATGGCATATTTAAAGATATGTTCTTCATATGTATAAGGAAAAAAAATTTCTTTTTCTAATATGATTTGAGTTTTTGGTGTTAGAATTAGACCATATTTAGAGTCATTTCGTCGAGCTTGAAGGTTCTGTGGCCCCTTAAAAGAAATGTATCTAGTTTTATCATTTGTATGAATGGGCACTTTTTTTTTCTTTAAGCAGTTTCTTTAAAAAATATTTTTTCAAAGCTGAAAGATATGAGTGAAACTGCACCGGACATTATATTAATCAATCAATGTAATTGAGAATAATTACTCTTAAAAAATACTAGCTATTACTATTATTAGATCACTTGGATCTTCTATTGTAGCGAAGTAAAAAACTTCGACATTCTTATATTAAAACTAGCTGAATACCCGTGCTTCGCTACGGAGTACATTCAAATTAAATACAACGGTCAATGTATGCAATTAATGCCAAAATATATATATATTTATAAAAAAAATCGTAACGGATATTTTTATAGACAAAATAATGTAGAAGAAAATATTCAAATTAAATACAACAGTCAATGTATGCAATTGATTTGTATGTTTAATATCCATAAAACATACTAGTTTGAATTAAATTCTTTAAAAAACTTCCATCTCAATTTGCCTAGTGGTTAAATTTTATCTTTTGCCTATTTTAATTTTTTTGTCAATTTATTTCGTTGTTATGCACGTGACAACGCAAAATAAATTTAAAGTATCACAAAAAGAAAAGAAACCGTGTGATCAGCATTTAATAATTAAATTCTAAAAATTAATATTTAAAAAATCACCAAAAATCAGAAAATAGGCGTAAAGATTCGAAAAATATTTTATTTTAAAGGAATTTTTATGATCTTTCTTGTGATATAAATTTTATAACCCTCAGATTATTATTTTAAATGCAAACTTTAAAAAATATCTCAAAAACAGCTTAAAAATTTAATTAAAGAAATATAAGAATTTTTCAAAAATATTTCTTAGTGCACCCTTACACTATAAGAAGAATCGCCATGCAAAATTTCAGATCTTTGGGTCCAGCGGTTTGGTCCGTCCGTTATGTCAGTTAGTTACGGAACTGCTTTATATATATAGTTAGGTGAAATTTTCAATGAATATGAAAGTAACATAGTATTTGAAATTTTATAAAACTGTTGATAATATTTTAAGCTCTAGTTCGTAAAACACAAGCAATTCTATATAATAGATAAAGTTTTAATTTGCTTTTATCTGCTATTGAACACAGCAAAAAGCCCCCAATAGTATAATATTTATAATAAGAGGATACTACTCTTGGTACAGCTTAAACCCAAAAAAATGTTTTGTTAAACTCAGCATTCTTAATTATAGATATTATTAAGGCTTTAGTTCCCATTAAATACCGTTAAGCGATTTTTAAGATTTTCTGTCATTTTTGCTCAACGCTATCGAGTTACAGATATTTTTATTTTTATTTCATGCTGTTAAGGAAATTCGTTATGAAGTTTAGACCATCTTGACAAATGATGAGTTCATTTAAGAATTTCATTGTTTCCATTTGTTGATTGACAACCGGTGAACGTAAAAACTATTAGATATGCCAATTAAAATAATATTATTAATCAACGCGTATATTGAACACAGTCATATCCAAAATTATAGAAATAGCATGCATGATTTAAAATCAGTTTTCATAGAAAATTTTAAAAAGCCGTCAATTCACGCGAATATGATATAGAACTTATATTTTCAAAAATATTTTTTCATTCACTTTAATGAAAAGATTGGGGGATTCAATTTGTTTAGAACTGTAGTTAGCTTCTGTTCCTTTCATTAAGAAAATTAGTTATAATAATTTATATACGTTTCGGTGTAATACTGAAATTATCTTGAATTCTTCATAACCTATGATATTTGGGGGACAAACTGAGATAATGGTTGCCTAGTTTGGCTATGATACCTTAAAGTTCTTTTTTTTTGACAATATTGCAAGAGAAAAACCCAATGGAATTTGAATTTCCTATGAAATGAGGTCCCCGGGTTGCTACAATTTGTCGGAAGATCTATACTGTCCGTCCGGCGCCCAGGTCCATATGAAAAATCACCGAACAGGGGAAATCAACCTTCGTCTGAGTTTGTAGGCTCTTGCTACGCAGCGCTGGTCCTCTGTTTGACATTTGTTGCATGGACTGACCGGGACGACGTAATCTTTCGAATTTTCTATGAAATGTTTGCAAACAGCTCACTTGTAATTAAGAAATATCATTCCGAAGAATTAAATATTAAATGTTAAAGGACTTAAAAAAGGTTTTTTAATTACTGAAGGTAAAAAAAAAAATATTTATTTTGCTAAAAAAATCTATTATTCAATGGTGTGAGATTTTCTTGCTTTTCTTTGTAACTCTGTGAGATTAATTCGAAATGACCCTAACACGACTTGGAAGCACAGAAGTTATTAATTCTTTTCGGAGATCACGAAACTTTGACACTTCCGATTCCTGGCCAGGTGAAATTGTTTTTCACGTGATATATACAAAATGTTTTAATACATGCATTAGAGGCGTAGTCGTCATAACTCATGAAGCAATCCAAATTATCTCAGGGCTGATTCATGATTAAAACCTGAATTTTGCGTAATAATTTTACCTCACGTTTCCGCAAAATGCGATTAAATGTGATATAAATGCTCACAGAATTTTAATCCAGCAAGAACGATAATCAGCAATCAGTCCAAACTCATCGTAAATACGTTGGATAACTGCTCAGTTATTATTTATTTAAAAGAACAGGAGGTCTCCAGTGTATTGGAGAGTCATTTGTTTGTTTGTTTTTACGGCAACGTCGAGCAACAGAAATTTCAATTTTGTTGATTCAAGAGAAATAGTAATTAATTTAAAAGTGTTGACAATCATGGATGAAGGTATCTCGAAAAGATTAAATACACAAGAGTAATAAATTCAAAAGCTATCACCTTTTAATAAGCAAAGGAAGAAGGTTTCTCCTTCATGAGAAAAAGCTTTAAAGGGACTATCTAGGGGAAACTATATTAAATTGAAGGATTGAACTGCAATGAACATACCCTATATTGCGAGGTCGCTTATACAAACATAGTCATCTCCGGGGCAACCAGTAACCCTGTTTTAGGCAACGCCCTTGTAATGGCATAGTCAACAAGCACGCTGGAAGCAAAAAAAATTCAAGTGCAGAATAGCTCAAATTTTTACCGGAGACAAACTAATTTCCTTTATGGCTGCTGTGTACAAACCCTATTGGATTCGCTCACCTCATTGTTAACCTATGGAGAAAATTTGTTTACTATTTACAGCTACATAACTGCTGATAATCAAATAAAAATGGTATTTTCAGATAGCCTGAACTTTTCTGCCCCTTGCAATAGGATTCATTTTATAAATTTCGTCCACCAAAAAAATTGATGAGCGCTTAAAACACACTATACCAGATTTTTTTCCCCGAAAAATTTTGATTTCAAATATTTTTTGCATTTTTTTTAAAACGTAAAATACCCCAAGTTGTCAACTTTTTTACTCTATTACGTAGTACAATTTTAAAAAAAAAATCTCTAAACCCAAACCGGCAATCCTTGGACAAATTTTCTCCATAGGTTAACACTGAAGTAAGCGAATCCAATATAGTTAGTATACAGCGGGATTAATAATTCAGCCCACATTCAACAGGACAAAGCATCCTCCACGATTTGTGGGGCAAAATTTTGATAATTTGTTGATGAATAAATTTCATGGAACACGTTTAAAACATATGGGTCAAGTCTCTTAGACAGATATATGCAGCTTAGGGGATTTCAGCAGGCAAGGACGAGTTTCGTCCTCACTGAGAACTCCTTGCAGCCAATTTCAATTTCTGAGTCATCAGTAAAAATTCAGTGAAATTCTTTCGCCTTCAGTGTACTGTCAGTTATTCCATGAGGAGGAGTTCGTAAAACCTATGCCAATGATTGTTGGATACGCTGCAGATAACTATCTACTAATCAGATGGATTCACTAGAGTTATTGAATGAAAGTATAAAGTTAAAAAAGAGGCTAATTTTAACCTCTAATATAACTATATCATTAAACAGCTATCATCATTGTCCAGTTGGTTTTGTACAAAATGGAGAAGCTACGTATTTGCTTCAAAATTGAATTTATTTTTCTAGTAAACCTTTAGGACTAAATATTATTGCTCATAGGGCTAAATAGTATTCCTGATTGCGCTAAAAATACAAAATTTGCTCTATTTCTGTAGTCTACAAAAGTCTCTATTTCTGTAGAATTTTACTATTTTTTTATTTGTTTGTAATTTTCTACTATGGATAATCTAAGAACTGAAATATAAGAAATTCTCCAAAAAAAATTTATACGTTCTTGACTAATATCTCAAAACAAAAGAGTCTAACACACTTTTCGTTCAATGCTGAGTATATTTTTTATTAAATTGATTTCATTCATTTAAATTTTTCGAGTTTTAGAATATTCATCTGTTTGCCGAAAATACTTTTTCAAAATAAGAATATTTGAGGCCTGTACTTACAATTTTCAAATAAATGCACATGTATTCCTTTTACATTAAGATATGCTAATTAAACTTTTTATTGAATATTTAAGTTTCATATTTTATGGTTGTTAATTTATTCATTCATCTGTATAAGTTCAAAATTTTATAGGCCTCATGTTGGAGCTTTCTATTTCAAATTTGTAGAATTTCGCTCTAAATATCATGAACAGAATTCCAATGTTTCATTTTTCCTCTTTTTCGGTGATTTAAATTTTTTAACCCGAACTTTTAAAGCTTGTACATTTCAAATTCATCTGAAGCAAATATTATTGGACATAATCACTTTTTTAAGAGGAATTAGGCCCAAAATATTTCAAAAATAATCTCATTTTTAGTAAAATGTATAAATATAACATAGTTAAATTTCACATTTAGAAATTTGGAAGTATATAAAATTTCATGAATGTATAACTTGGACTTAATCTCTCATTTAATAAAAAGGGCATAATAGGTCAATAAAAGCAACATTTCTAATTATTCTTTAGATGTATTTTGACGTCATATGCCGGAACTTTGACAAACAGAAATATAAAGGTAAAATTTGACAGACACAGAAATGCGTGAAAGGAATAAAAACATAACATGAAATGTGATGACGTCCCATGGATGTAATAGTAATGAAATATTTTCTTGTAATGTTTTCTATAGCTTACAAAGGAAGCAACTAATGTCTCTCTTCTGAAATTTCCCGGTAAACACGGTAGATTCGTATTTTTTCCCTGTGATTTTAATTTTATAATAAACATTATATCAACTTTTTAATAAATCAGACAATAAAGTAATTGAACTATCTAAATTTTGAGAAAAAAAATCGATAATTTAAAACTAAGTAAATTTTAAAGGAACTTTGTTATATAAAATGTAATATCACAAATATAATATCAAATGCAATATACATATACATATATATATATATATATATATATATATATATATATATATATATATATATATATATATATATATAATTGATGTTGTAATTGACATTGATTAAACTGGCGTATAATCAAGGGTACATACGTCAATACGGATATATTAATAAGATCAAATTTATAAATTTAATAAATTTTAAAGTAATTATCCCTTTATCAGAATAAAGTCAATCATAACTATATTTAACTAGAACTTTTCACATCAATTAATTGAAATTCTCTATATAGAATTCTTCTCATACCATTGAAAGTCCTTTATGTATATTATTGCATTTCCATTCGAACTTCTCAAGAATTAATTCAAAGGATCGGCAGCGCCTCTGCCCACACACACACACACTTGTTACGCCCCTCTTGCTATTCCTTCCATATGTAACTATAAGTATGTACGAAAATTGTATTAATAATTACATATTGTATGAATACTATCATTTATTTTAAAGCTGTGCCATGGTATGAATAACTTTTTGTAGAAATTAGATTTTGAAAAAATAAATAAATAAACATTTATGTATGTGGCGAAGACGCTAACTCTTAAAAGTTTATATATGTACATGAAAGTTTTAAAAAATAAATATAAAAATAAATAGATTTTTTTCGATTATATATTAAACAATGAAATTTTAATATGTATAATCTAATGTAAATTCTCTTAATGTTTTCACATAACTAGGAATAAAACATCATTTCTGTGTAAGGTTATTTTTTGTATTTATGTTATTTTTACTAATTTTTTTAAATGCATTGTATATATAGTAAATCAAAATACACAATGAGCTTAGGGAAAACCAAGCAAGACATGCATTACAAATCTCAACTGGAAAAAAAATACTCACGCGTTATATATAGTAAACGATGTCTACTCTAGAAATTCATGGTGAGTTTTAATGCCGAAGAATATGACACTATAAACCAGCTCGGCCTGATCTCACATGCCGGATAATTCGAACGGATTCAAGCGATTGAGGCAGGAGATCGCATCTTTCGTTTTTAGCCCCGCTACAGACATGAATTGTATCTCTTAGTTTGCGTTTCTGCTTGAGCAGTGAGAGGTACCCTGATTTCGTTTTCGAACAGTCTTGACGAGAGATCTTGGATAACCAGTAGATGGCGCTGCTCCAGAGCTTCTCTCTCCGGGGATCGCTCAAAATTGAAAATGGTAAAGGCAGCACGTGTGCATTCGTTTCATTTAAATACATGAAAATTAAATAATTGAACTATCTAAATAGTATATTGTATAAATATAATATAGTTAAATGGATAAATAATCCAATATATAATCCAATATTATGATATTGGAAATATCCAATATTATTATATATCAATATATAATCCAATATTATATTGTATTTAAATTTCATTTAAATACATGAATATAAATTCAATTCATGTCTTTCGTATATATTTTCAATTATTTGATAGCTCATATATATATATATATATATATATATATATATATATATATGTGTGTGTGTGTGTGTGTATGTATGTATATATGTATATATATGTATATATGTATATATATATATATATATATATATATATATATATATATATATATATATATATACAGTGGACGCTCGTTAATTCGAACTCGGTTAATTCGAACTTTCGGTTAATTCGAACTAATCCTAATGCCCCAAAAAACTTGTATTGGAGTTAATGTTAAAAATATCTCATTAATTCGAACTAAATTTTTATCACTTCGGTTAATTCGAACTAAAAATTTCACAAAAAAATTCTTTTTCCTCGTTTAATGGAGCAAATACACACTGTATTTATTATTTTGTGTGTCAAAATTTCTTTTCTGTGTAAAGAGGCACATGCCTGAATTCCTAGACTATTGCATGTCCGCTAAACGTTAGTAGCTATTGTCCTTCTTATTAGTGCTAAACGGAAAAAGCAATTTTCCTTTATTTGGATCGATTTTCTTAGAATATCAGAAAAATAGTCTTTACTACAGATTCTAGGGAGCTGCGTCAGTTATAACTGCAGTGCAGACAAGTTAATGTGGTCTAGTTTTTCTTCCTCATTGTGTGGTGTGAACGTGTAAAAATTCAGGATGTCTACACGTGGAAAGTACAAAACCCTAACTTTGGAGACAAAGGTAGAAATTTTAAAAAAAGTAGAGAATGGCAAATGTAAAACAAAGTTAGCAGCTGACTATGGAATTAAAAAAATGCCTTGTCAACTAATTTGAAAAACAAGGAGTCAATTTTAGATTCATGGTAAAAATCAAAATTTTCTAGAGGAAGGAAACGCATGGGAAATACGTCCCAAGAAGTTCTAGAAAAAGCTCTACTGCTATGGTTCCAGGATGTTAGATCTCGAAATTTTCCGATAAATGGACCCCTAGTGCTGACGAAGACTGATGAATTGGCAAGTCGAATGGGTATTGAAGATTTTAAATGCAGTGATGGATGGCTTTCTCGATTTAAGTCAAGGTAAAATATTTCTTATCAAACTGTATGTGGCCAAAGCTCTGATGTAAACGAAGACATATGCACTAATATCGGTAGGAAACTGCCAGGGCTTTTCTCTACTTACCTGCCGAAAGATATTTTTAATGCGGCCATAATGGAAAAAGCCATAATGAACTCTATTGATACTCTGAAAGCATTTATTCAGATGGAACCTTCCTCTGAAAATGAATTGAAATGTTTACTTCAAATCGAGAAGCTGGCTGAAAAATGTAGGCATCATAAACAGAAACAAACATCCATTTTACAGTTTTTTCCCAAAGTGTAATTCATATTTTTAATAAAAGTTTACTTTATACTGCATATCTTCTGCTTCATTTTATGATTAAGGTAAGTCTGTATTGCTTTGTATATGTTTAATTTTAGATAACGTAGTATAATATATTTTCTGGGGTTATACATACTAGGAGAGTTTCTTCTTCTTTCATTTAAAGTTATATATTTTCTCTTAACATCGGATAATTCGAACTTTTTTCTGAGAACCTATGAGTGAGAAATAACGAGCGTCCACTGTATATATATATATATATATATATATATATATATATATATATATATATATATATATATATATATATATATATATATATATATATATATATATATATATATATATATATATACACATACATATATATATATATGTATATATGTATATACATATATGCATATATATGTGTATATATATATATATATATATATATATATATATATATATATATATATACACATACATGTGTGTGTGTGTGTTAATTACGGCCAAAGTCCGAAGTCTGACCAGTTCGCGAAATGGCCGGCCACTTCTAGCATTGGCCATGTCACTTGGCTGAAGCCCGAAATATTCGAGAATTTACTACTACTTCGGACTTTGGTAGGTCAATTCGCAATGCTCCCGACAATCAATGGCCAGTTCACGAAATGTTCAAGAAAAAGTGCCAACGCTAGGAGTTTAGCGAAACTGAATCAGGTAGTTACGGTACTTGATCATACCAGTTCTAACTCATTTTATTACCACTGTGAAAAATCCCTTTTGTTTAGTCAAATTAGAAAAATATCACTTCAAAATCAAAGAGAAAAAGACAATTTTTCTTGGGCAATTCTCAAACTAATCATTGATTGTCGGGGATATTGCGAATTGGCAGCACAAAGCTCGAAGTATTAGGAAATTCTCAATTATATCGGACTTTGGCTTAGTGATGGCGAATACTAGAAATGACCAGACATTTCTCGAATTGGCCAGACTTCGGACATTGGACGAAACAAATATATAAAATATGCACTCAATTAAATCTATAATCTATACTGACGGAGTGATTCCCAGTATTCACTTGCAAAAAAAAAAATCTTCGATCAAAGCAATAATTTCTTTTTTTTTCATTTCTATTACATCTTTCTAATCGTTTCATGTTATCTGCCAACCCCCAAATCTTGCCATCTTGAAATATTTGATACAATTTTGTTATATTTCGTATATATTCCTTCTTCATAGTACACAGGAATTTTGATTGATGAAGAAAGAAAGAGAATATATATATATATATATATATATATATATATATATATATATATATATATATATATATATATATATATATATATATATATATATATATATATATATTTCAGCGTAATATGTTACAAGTCATTCATAACGAGAAAACGGAAATTAATCATATCACTCTGATTGACGAATAACGCCTCTATGCTCACCAAAGGGCACTTTCGAAGAAAAAAAATTTTTGTGATTAACTATCTACCCAAAGATTCAAATATATTACTTCCCTTTTCCTTTGCTTAGAACAGCATTACACTGTTTGTTTAAAATTGTAACAATTTTACCGTAAGCAAAGGATTTGTCTTTCAACTAACAGATAGTAACATTGAAATTTAAAACACGTTTCTTATATTTAGCTTCAATTAAACGATTAATAAAAGAAATTAAAGTATTTTATAAAGAAGGAATTTTATATATATATATATATATATATATATATATATATATATATATATATATATATATATATATATATATATATATATATATATATATATATATATATATATATATATATATATATATAATTTTATATATATATATATATATATATATATATATATACGAGGGCTGTCCGTAAAGTATCCGAACTGAATGCATAAAACATAATACAGACACCGCTCTGCGTGCGCACGCTAATTAGTATGTTTAAACATATATAAACTTGTTATGTTGGCAATTATCGAATCACTGCGAAGCGCGGTTCTCTTGTAGCAATAACGAAAAGTGAACGCAGTGGAAGTCTCGTGTCGGGTTGGATCATGACGGAATCTACTGAGCAACGTGTTTGCATCAAATTTTGTAATAAAATTGGAAAAACGGCAACCGAAACGTTCGATTTGCTTAAGAAAGCATACGGTGATGATGTTATGGGCCGAACTCAAGTGTTTCAATGGTTTAGACGTTTTAAAGATGGAAGGGAATCTGTGGAAAGTGATGCACGATCAGGGCATCCATCAACATCGAGAAATGATGTCAAAGTGGAACAGATTGGTACTGTGGTGCGATCAGATCGTCGAATGACAGTTCGAGAGATTGCGGGAGGTTGACAGACCATCGAGAGATCGACAAACCATTAATAAATAGTTCTACCGTGATGTGCTCAGGCGACTTCGTAATTCCGTGAGGAGGAAACGACCAGCAAAGCGGAAATCTGGGAAATGGATGCTTCACCACGATAATGCCCCTGCTCACTCCTCACATGTGGTTCAAAATTTTTTAACCAAACATGGCACCGTTGAAGTCCCGCAACCTCCCTACTCACCAGACCTCGCTCAGTGCGACTTTTTCGCGTTTCCAAAGCTAAAGAAAACGCTTAAAGGACGACGGTTTGAGGATGCGACGACCATCAAACAAAAAGCGATCGAACAGCTGTTGACCATTCCAAAGAACGACATCAAATCCTGCTTCCAAGAGTGGCAACAACGTTGGACTAAGTGTGTTCCTTCTCAAGGACGATACTTTGAAGGGGATTAAACTGAAGTATGTATATCCATTATTTTTTTTAGTTATAAATTAAATTCGGATACTTTACGGACAGCCCCCGTATATATATATATGTATGTATGTATATGTATATATAATTTATATGTGCGTGCGTGAGTGCTGTGACGACCTCCCGATCGAGACCCGGAATGCGGTTTTTGAAATGCTAGCGAACGGAACTGAAGTGAAGTAGCGTGGAACGAGCGGAGAGAAAAGGAAGGGTTGTTGGTGTTTCAGTGTAAAAAGAAGTATCATTTTTCGATTCTGTTGAGATATTATGCTACCGATATAGTGTGATGTGTTCCACACCAATTTTTGTGTTGTGTTGCCCTCGTCTCGTCAATATAAAATAAAGTTTGTTTTTCCTGTTAATTAGCTGTCTTATTACGGTACAGTGCGGACACGCCCCTAAAGAAGTGGATCTGGTAGGTGACGTAATTTGATACGTAACCGAAAGCTATAAAAGTGTTGTTTGTGCTATGTCAGGTCATATTTCTGCGTTTGTGAGACAATGAGTAAGTCAAAGGAGCTTAGTGACTTTGATCGTGTCATTATGGTGGGATGCTACCTTTGTGGGAAATCAGTTCGTGAAATTTCGGACATTGTACAGAAGCCAAAATCCACTGAGAGTAATGTAATTGTGAAGTGGAAACGTCGAGGCCGTGAAACTGCAGAAAAACGAAGTGACAGGCCAAAAAAAATTAGTGAATGCAACTGTAGAACTCTGAAAAGGGTAGAGAAACAAAATCGCAAGTCCTCGTTGATTGAAATTACTCAGGCGTTACAAAGTTCATCAGGCGTTAGTGCTAGCAGCAGGACTGTTCGTCGGTAGTTAAAAAACCTGGGATTCCTTGGTCGTTCAGCCGCTCACAAGCCGAACATCACTCCCCAGAATGCGAAGCGTCGATTGCAATGGTGCAAATCTCACCATCATTGGACTGTGGACATGTGGAAAAATGTTCTTTGAAGTGATGAATCTCGCTTTACAATTTGGCAGTCCGATGGACGCGTCTGGGTTTGGAGGATGCCCAGTGAGCGCTACTTAGGTGACTGCATTGTGCCGACTGTTAAGTTTGGTGGTGGCAGCATCATGGTGTGGGGGTGTTTTTCATGGTTTGGCCTGGGTTCCTTAGCTCCTGTGGTTGGAAACATTAACTCTGAGATGTATGTGGACATTCTGGAGATTGCTACTCTCCCAACTCTATGGCAATATTTCAGGGAAGGCTCATTTCTCTTAGAGCAGGATAATTGCTTCATTCACACATCGAGAGTTACGCAGGCGTGGTTTGACGAAATGAGTGTTCAAAAACTGGACTGGCCTTCTCAGAGCCCCGATCTAAATCTCATTGAACACCTTTGAGACGAATTAGAACTTAGATTACGTAGCCAGCCAAATCGACCACCCTCACTGCCAACACTCACTTCAGCTGCGATGGATGCCTAGAAGTCAATTCCTATGGACACCTATTAAACTGGTGGAAAGTCTCCCCAGACGTGTACAGGCTGTCATCGATACAAAAGGAGGACCAACATCATATTAATATATGCCTCAGAACTCTCCGAGTCCGTATCACTGGGCGTCCGGATACTTTTGGCCAGAAAGTGTATGTATGTATATATATATATATATATATATATATATATATATATATATATATATATATATATATAATTTTTTTTTTGTTTAAAACAAACGAATATTCATATTCATTGCTTTTAGATGAATATGCATATTAGCATATTCATCTGAAACACTACATATTTTGTTATTAACGTACATTTAGAATATGAATTTATGAAGATTTCAAAATAGGCGTCTTCAACAACCTAAAACATTTTTCCCACTATAGGGTTTTAAAACAAAAGTTTGATTTCTCAATTCATGTCATTTAAAATCGTGAAAAATCCTACTTGGCGCTGTCTTTATTGTTTTACAGCCTTTTATCACCTAAAAGAAGTTTCAAATTGGTTAAATTTAATGTTGCCAAAAATTTAATAGAGCTACCAGTCACACACAATGATTTCAGTATCGCTGTCGTTTCTTCATTAAAATCTCTCCTCGGCATGCCAGCCTGACTATAGAATGGCATTTCTAAATGCTTAAAATAACTCTATAAAAGAATTAGTTCAATACTTTTTCCTGATTGGCTGGACGTTAGAAAACACAAGCTCAAAAATTTGACGTAAATATCATATTAAGAGAAACGATGAATATACTATGACTTTAGGTTGAGACGAACAGACACCTTATTTTCTATCTACGATAAACATGCATCGCTGGTAGTTAGCAAAATCAAGGCGCTAGCAGTTAGGTGGTAAGTCGCGAGGAATTACAAGGATGCTCCCTTTGTTTTATATTTATATCAAACTATATCAAATTATATCAAACTATATGAATAAAACTCAAAAATCATTTGCATCTTTACTGTAGGTGCTGCTCTTGCATAAAGCCAACAATTCGGTTTTTTATTTTTATTCTTTTATTCTTTTTATCAAATTATTTTAAGCTTGTGATATTATAAAGTATAAATAATTTTACCTTCAGTTTATTATTCTTGAAACTTGTAGAATTTTAAACCAACGCATACCTATAAAAATATTTAATACACTCTATAGAAAACAAAGAGCAGTAGACAAGTTATTATTTTATTTTTATGCGTTTTATTACTTTCTTCTCTAATTAGTGCGTATAAATCTGGCACGTGAAGTATTGCCAATGAATTAAAGAATTGTCAAATAAAAATTGGTACCATTTTTCCCCCTCAGATCAATAAAATAATCGATTTTAATTCAACGAAATGATCAGAGGATCACAGTTGTTTTAAAATAGATTATATTATAATAAATGTGAAATAATTCAAATTTTTCAAGGTGAGCTTTCGTAACTTTTGCTTTGATTAGAAGATGTGTTGCTATCATTTGACCACGTTTGATCAGACATTGTACTGTCGCGTGAAGAAAATGTACTGTTAAGTGGATATCCACTCGAATCATCAAATGCTACATTTCGTGGGGAGGACTCGCGTGAAGAATGCGAATTGTTCATTGTTGCATATCCACTCGAATCATCAAATGTTACATTTCGTCGAGAGGACTCACTTTCATCATAAGTCTTATTTGGTTCCGGAGATTCGCTGCTATCAAAAGTTCTATCCATTTGCTGCGGAGAAGAACTGGCATCATATGTTGTATTCAGTTTTTGAGAGATGTTGATTTTATGTGTTCTGTCCAGTCTTGAAGATGGGCCTCCGCTAAAAGAGTCGTCAAACTCAGGAGACCGACTTTGATCAAAGGCTCTATTTAAGAGGGAAGGACTATCGTCGAAAGTATCACCCAATCTAGGTGAGCTACTGCGATCAAATGTAACGTTTGATCTTGGACTGATGTTATGTGTTCTGTCCAGTCTTAGAGATGGGCTTCTGACAAAGGCGTCGTCAAACCGAGGAGACTGACTTTGATCAAAGGCTGTATTTAAGACGGAATGACTATCATCGAAAGTACCACCCAGTCTTGGTGACCTACTACGGTCAAATGTAACGTTTGATCTTGGACTGATGTTATGTGTTCTGTCCAGTCTTGGAGATGAGCTTCTGACAAAGGCGTCGTAAAACCGAGGAGACTGACTTTGATCAAAGGCTGTATTTAAGATGGAAGGACTATAGTCAAAAGTACCACCCAGTCTTGGTGACCTACTACGGTTAAATGTAGCATTTAATCTTGGTGACATATTACGATCAAAAGTAGCATCCAATCTTGGTGACGTACTGAGGTCATAAGTGCCATCCAATCTTGGTGACGTGCTGCGATCAAATGTTGCATTTAATCTAGGTGACATACTGCGATCATAAGTACCATCTAACCTTGGTGACATACTACGATCATATGTACCATCCGATCTTGCTGACATACTGCGATCAAAAGTAGCATTTAATCTTGGTGACATACTGAGATCATAAGTACCATCCAATCTTGGTGACATACTGCGATCATAAGTACGATCTAATCTTTTGATTACAGGGGATGGACTTGCTTCATATGTTCTGTTCATAGCTGAAGGTGCTGAAGCATCAAATGTTCTATTCAAAACTGGAGGGGATGATGCATCAAATGTTCTGTTCAAAACAGGAGGGGATGATGCATCAAATGTTCTATTCAAAACAGGAGCGGATGAGGCATCAAATGTTCTATTCATAGTTGATGAATCGAACGTACTGCCAAGATCTGGAATCTTTTCCCATGATATACTTCCGTCAGAAAAATATGGAGATGGTGGCATAGATGTAACGGGGGAACGCGAATCAAAAGGTAGGTTCTGAGGAGAGAAGAATTTTCCGGGGCTTTCATAATGCGGTCCAACGACCCTTCTGATATTATAATGTCTTTTCTGAAAAATTCCTTTCGGAGTGAATTGCCCATGCCTGCGAGTAGTCGTAGGTGTAACAGCAGGTGGTTCCCCATATGTAAACACGGGTTGTATGAATGGCTGACTCTTTCCTGCTTCCTGCACATCTACGGATATATCACAAATGAAATGTTCTCCACTCTCAGTTTGAACAAGTGGTTGAGGTTGAACTCCGATATCAACGAGAAGGGGTTCGTCTCTTTGAGGACTCGTTAAAAGAAGTTTTTTCCTCAATGTCGTATCTATATCATACTCACCTGGCGGTAAATTTAACACTTTAGCTTTTGGATCTGTATAACCAAATCTAGTCTTTGAGATAAAGGGGGTTATAAACTGTCTAGGCGTGAATTCAGCCATATGTTGTATATTCAAAGGGTTGTCTATCAGTCGACTTGGTCCTGCTAGAGGTACATTGCTGTCCACCCTAGTCACCTGACGGAAAGGGGAAGGTGTTCCTGAATGAAGTGTTTGCATATTAAGGGACTGACCAATGTCAATGCGATTTTTTACAGTTTGAGTTGAAGGATTTACGGTTCCCGTTCCGGGAAAAATTCTACTTTGCGGCTGTGATATTGTTTGAGTTCCAGGACCTACTGGACTTCGAAGAAGGAAACTTTGATCTGAACCTAAGACAGTTGGAGAAGGTGGTGAGATAGAAATAGTGGGAATCGCTCCAGCTCGGGAAGAATCAAGAGACAGTGAAGCAGTATCATCAAGATTCCTTGGAAAAGGGACCGGAGAATCACCTCTTCGGAAACGCTCCGGTGATCCAAAAGATTCTGGCATACTACGTGAGTCATCCATAAAGGGAATTGAATCTGAAGGTTTCAAAGGTCGAAATGGAGTTGAGGTTTTAAATCTTCTGTCTGCCAAACCTTGACTCGTCTGTTCAAATTCAGAAATGTAGTCTTCCAGGTTTTCATACTCTCTTTGTTCTTGGACTATGGATTCTCTCAAAACTTGTATCTTTAAAATAAAATATAAAAGAGTTCTTATTATTGACAGTAATCGGGGAAAATACAGGGTGGTCCAAAATTATTGAGCACATTTCATGTTTGAAAAAAAGAGAACAAACTGATGTACGTGCATGTTTATTATTTTCTTGGAAAGACAATTTAAAACAGTTTTACACAAAGAAATTTTAAACATGAAATAACTTCCACAAAAGCTGGTAGATGGCGCGACAACATTTCGCAAGAAGACTGTACTAATTGCGTCAGCCTGCTAATGGCTACCGTACAGGAAAAAGCAATGTGCGTTTTGTAGTTCCATGAAAGCAAATACGTTGTAACTCTATTTTTCCAATTTGGACCATCTCAGGGTGGTCTAAAATTATTGAGCGGAAATTCATATTTGAAAAAAAAGAACAAAATGAGTTACAACGGATTTACTTTCATGGAGCCACAAAACGCACATTGCTTTTTTCTGTACGATAGCCATTTGCAGACTGACGTAATTAGTAAATTTTTCCTGCGAAATGTTGTCGCACTATCTATCGACTTATTTGGAAGTTATTTAATGCTTAAAATTTTGTTGTGCACAACTGTTTTAAATTGTCTTTCCAAAAAAAAACAATAAACATGCACGTACCTCGTTTTTTTCTCTTTTTTTCTAACATGAAAGGCGGTAAATAATTTTGGACCACCCTGTACAATACCAGAATTCCACATGCCATGAATCGAAAGAACATGGAAAGTTGTGACTAAACATGCAAATCTGTGTATCATAAATCTAATAACAACCAAAAGGTGATTTTCATCTTAAATTTTATTTTCTATGCACCAATCGTAATTGCAAATTTGTTTCATTGTTTTTCATAACGTGACAGGAATTAAGCATTTTTCAGTCTTCAGTTGTATTAGTATAAATGTGTCCTCAGCTGCGTTCGCCTAATACATTTGGTTATTTGATTGGTTGAGAGCACTACGCTCAATTTTTGCTATACAAGGGCTAATTAAACAAATATCTACAGTTTACAGGCGATTCTGAATGTATACAAATATATATGCCAACAGTGGGGCATTTGAACTCACAGGCTCTGGGTCCAAATACCAGTGCCCTAGCCATTCAGCTATTGCCCGGCTTGTTTAATACATTTATTTAACCTCAAAAACAAGCGTTTTATAAAGCCACGATGAAAAAGGGAATATTGTTTTATCTATTTAATTTGTTTCAAATTAATAAATAAAATATTTTCAATATATTATTCGTTTGCAATGAATTAATCAAAGAGCGTTTGGAAATAGAAACAGGGCAATATCCTGCCCTACATCAGTTCATAGGCAGATGCATGACAGATACACAAGTGGGCAATTTATTATGACCACCTAATCAATACATCGTTGCACCATCTTTGGTTCTCAGTACTGCCAGCGATTATCTTTGTCATGGATTCCATGAGATGCTTATAGATGGCGTTAAGAATCTGAGACCCTATTCACTGAACTGCATTTTCCAGTTCTCAAAGATTTGATGGTTCTGAATCTAGCTGTCTGGATCCCATTTCGACCTCATCCCCCAACACTCAATTGGTCTGAGATCTGGTGATTGTGGAGTTAAGCAAAGTTAAGTTTCTGCCATGCTCTTCCAACCATCTGTGGACAATGGGAGCTTTATGGCAGGGATTATTCTCCTGCTGTAAGTACCCAGTGCGTTAAATCATTAACATAACTGGATATATTTGGACAGCCACAATACTTGAATATCTTTTGGCGTTCAGACGTTGTTCCACACGAATTAAAGGACTAAATGCCAGGAAAATGTCCTTCAAACCCTTACATTGCCTCCACCAGCTTGAAGTGTTGTGGCGATGTACGTAGGATCAATGCTGTCGTTCTGCATTCTCCAAATCAATACCGTAACATCTGCATGGTTCACCTGAAAACGCGAATCATTGTACCCTCATTACAATTTTCCATTCATTTACTGTCTAATCCTTGACATCCTGTGTGAACTGCAGACATTTGATATTGTTAGCTGCAGACAGCAGAGGCTTTCGGCATTCATATCCAATACGGGGCGATATGCAGCCGACAGTAGGTTGAGAGGCCATAGGAGTTGGTCCCTAATTAAAATTAGCTGTAATTGTATATTCTGCTGCCCATCTGTTGGACAGGACAAGTCTGGAAACTCTCCTATCAACTCGAGCATCCAGTCACCGGGGACAATCACACGCCTTACGTTGAGATCCGGTTTTTTTCCTTGGCAGCTCACTCACTGTAATCACAGCTGATCTCGAAAACTTCACATGAGAAAAAGTTTCGCTGATACTCCCCACTGCTTCTAGTAATCAGACGTTCATAGTACGCTGAATCGCATTTTTTTTACCCATTCCTTCACAAACAATACACTTTAACGGTCTATACAATCATCCAGCAATCCCTTTTTATAGCAGTCTCATCCTCCAGTAGCAACAGAGTGACGTCAGAATTTATTTGTGAAAAATTGTCCAGTGGTCATTAGAAAGTGGCAACTCAGGGTATATTCAAACCAAAACTCCTTTTAGGTCTTTTAAAGAAATACATCAGTGATATAGGTATGGTCAGAGAATACACTTTGCAAGGAATAAATTTGGAATGATGGGAAGAAAACGTGCTCGTAAAGCGCAAAATTGTCCTGTCGTAATAGAGCATTGTCTTTTCTGGACAGATAAAACAAAGATTTTGCCCACAATAAAGTGCTTAGTGCACCGAATTCTTGGATTAGGAAATATTCTGCTACGTTCACTAAGTTTCAACAAACTTCCCTTTGATTTCCTTGCTCAACCTTTTTTTTCATCTGTTGACGACATCACTAACAGCTGATTACGATATATGTATTAGAATCCAGAGTTAGTAGCAAAACTTGGGTGTCATTTGACAAATCTCCGTTGAAAACCTCTAATTTCCTTTCCATAAAAAAGATATTGGCATTATACCTCTTAAAAGTTCTAAGCTTGAATGACCAAAGAAACTGCGCTCCTTATGGCATGTCACCGAATTTAACTCGGATATTATAATTATGTTCCGCCTGCATTATACGGTAGTTAGCATGAATGAGTTAGCGGCATGATGTCAGTTTAATTAATATCTCAGTTAAACTGTATAGGGTGCCAAATATGAAGATATTATGTCGCTTTTAAGTTTGTAATACTCCCCACTGCAATTTAGAATGGCACAAATCAGGATTCGGGTATTCAACAAAGAAAGATGGCCAGGTTGTCTATAACTAAATGCACTTATCCTTTATTACCACTTGAAATCATTTTGGCGGATGTCTCTGATATCAGAGAATGCTCCTGCAGGACCACCCACACACAATTACCACGTGCTAACCTGGAATTCCTTTTGGCAAACCTTTCTCTTTTTTCCCCCAAATTCAGTTTTGTACACAGCCGTTATGTTCCGTCCTAAAAGTACACTCGTGTTTTTTTCTCAGCCACGAATTTACATATGAATGATACTCATTCCATTGAAATTCTAATGAAATCGCTCTTCAGAATTCATTTAAAATCTCTGAGTTTGCAAACAAGGACATTTTTGGGTTTTCTATGATATTCCAATTTTTGTGCATACCTGTACATTAATTAGCATCCATTCTCAAAAATTCAGCTTATACCATCACTTATTTCTTAAAGGCTAGATTAAAGGATAGCATTTACCCATTTCACTGCACGTGTAACTATATATATATATATACTAACCGGGCTTCGCCTGGCTATGCTCGGGCCCCACAAAAGAAAAAAAGGCCCTTTTCAGGGCCAAACAAATGTATTAAATTCCCGTCAATTTTCATTCCCTTCGCTGCAGACAGATGGCTGCACTATACTGGAGATTTGTCATTTGATTCTTTCGTCTCAGCGGTGGAGTGCTTTTAGAATTAAAATATCTGTAAAACTATTAAAGCAACAGAATAACTGTAATTTATGTTCTTTCATGTAAAAAAATACATCGATTTTGACATTATGAAATATGGCGGCTGGGAGGCTCTTGCATTTTCTGGACTCACCCTTCAAAAATTGTTGGTTTTTTATTAATTAAAAATTAACGGTAATAAAATTTAAAATTCGGGCTTCGAGGTGCACATGATCAGACTCTTCACTACCCGTGTGCCAAATTTCATGGCTGTAAGTTTCACAGATTCGTCTCGAGGCCGTACACACACACACGCAAACATTCGCTTTTATTAATAAGATATATATGTATGTATGTATGTATATAAAATATGTTACGGTAAATGTGATTAATCCGGTGATTATATATAATTGCTGGCTATTATACATAATCACCACTAAATTTAGTAAATATGATAAATAATTGAAAATTTATCAAATTATCCGGTTTGTTTACATAATTCCCAACTCGTGATGGTTAAAGTCCATAACTTCACCGAAATTCGTTCAGTTTGGGCAGGTGCTTGGCTTCTATCAACACGTGACAACCACGAGATTTCAGTAGTAGTTCTAATTTCGTGGCGGTTAGACGTTTTTTCGCTATCCTCTCGTATTTTATAAAATATTGAATAATGACTGGTATGCTTGAGCGTTTTCATTCCAAGTTAGTTAATATTATCGGTACTAAGAAAGCAAACAGTGGTTTTATGACGAAAGAAAGATATGATGACTTGTTGAAAAAAAATGAACAATAGTAAAAACAAAAGTAGTGGGACAAAACAGAGTATTATCATAGACTAAAACGATACGATGTAATGAAAGTAGGCAATGTTGATAAAATTATCTTTCCCGTAAGTAAAGACAGCTCCAATGTTAGATTTTACGTGTACTTTAAAGAACTTTTTACCATAATTCATGAGGCACACTTATGAATATGCCATGGTGGTAGAAACAGGATGTTAAAAGAACTTCAAAAAAAGTACAAAAACATTACTACCGAAGAAGTGATGATTTATTTAAATTTGTGTGAAAGTTGTCAAAAAGAAATCCAAGGTACCCAAGAAAGCACTTGTTGTTGGGCCAATGGTCTTTCAAGAGATGAACTTAAGATGCCAGATAGACCTAATTGACATGCAGTCACAACCAGATAATGACTTTATATTTGTCTATCAAGACCACTTGACGAAGTTCGTTCAGCTGCGTGCCCTAAGAAGCAAACGTGCAGAAGAGGTTCCATATCACCTAATTGATATTTTTACTATATTTGGAGACCCCAGTGTACTGCAAAATGACAATGGCAGTGAGTTTGGTAACAAAATCGAAGAAGAAGCGTGTGTAATGTGGCCGGATCTGAAAATTGTGCACGGAAAACCTAGGCACAGCCAAACTCAAGGTTCGGTCGAGCGTGCAAACCAGGATATTGAAAATATGCTAAGTTCTTGGTTGGAAAGCAATCAAACTAGTAAATGGTCCGAAGGGTTACGCTTTGTGCAACTTATGAAAAATAGAGCATTTTATGAAGTCATCAAGTGTACTCCTTATAAAGCAATGTTTGGGACGACTGTAAAATTAGGCTTGAAAACGTCCTCTTTCCCTAATGACTCTATCGAACATCTTAGAACTGGAGAAGAGCTTCAGGCTTTAATCGAGACAGTTAATATCGCTTACGAAAACACCAATGGCGAAATAGAAGATGATTTTAATATGGACAATAACGATCTATCGCAAAATGACACTTCACCTGAAGTTCATTTCGAGACTCAGAAAGGGGATGAAGCAGCAGTCCCTTTAATCCAAACAGATATTTTAAGCAAGCAAGAACAAGTAAGAAAACATATAAAGAGTGTTAAAGAAGGTTTAGAATCACTGACAAAGAAAATGTTGAACGTTTCAAATCTTAAATTTGCTTTTGGTAAAGTTGCTGACACTTTGAAACTACGAGTACCAGACGTTGACAGAACAAGAAGTGATACAAGAAATTTATTAGCGGTGATATTAAAAGTTCAAAATGCAGAGTTTTATCACTTAAGAACGAAACTAGGAAGACTTTCACACTTGTATACCAGAAATCAGTTCACAATTTGTAAAGAAAAATTTATTTTGCTTGCCGATGTTCCAGATCTAGCAATATCACTTCGATAATGTGTTAGAAAATCATCTCTTTCTGGAGATCAGGGATATCAGCGATGTGTTTGCTAGGGACAATGCAAGTCTGATAAGTGCAAATGTAAGAAATCTGGCAAACTTTGTAATTCTAAATGTCATAACAGTCTAATATGTCTAAATAAGTAAACTTAAAATATTTAGTAATTTGTAGTAGCAGCATTTAACGTTATTTGGAAAAATGTTTTTTTCCTAGAATATGGGATTAGTTTTTTTTATATGTAACTGTCTTGTATAAATTTAAAATAAATTTATATCTTTCATTTGACAACACCTATCAGTCCCTTATTCAAATTTTGTTCAGGCTACATCCATGTGACTTAAAATAACCATTTATTGACTTTTTAATTGTAAATTATAAAATATTGTTATTCGTGACCTCTCACGCCATAGTGTCCAACGAAAAAAAGATCCGTCTGATTAGTAACTACTCAAAAAACTGCACTGTTTTCTACTGGCTCAATGATAGTGGCTCAATTATTTCTACTGGCTCAGTCATGATATTTATTACATTTGCCATTACGAATTGGGAATATATGTGTGTGTGTGTATTGGGAATATATATGTGTGTGTGTGTGTGTGTGTGTATATACCGAATTCCGACCACACATTCTAGTATGTTTGTGTCTTCAAGAGACTTTTCCCTTGTGACTCCCAAAAAGCACGCATCAGGCCCGACCTGGCCGAATAGACCCGCAGCAGGCAACCACCCCGCGCACGAACCAGACAAGACACACTCCACAGAACCAGCGGTACAGTCGGGCTCCAAGCAGAACAGATGGATTTGCCAGAAAAAAAAATAACTTAATTTAGAAGACTAGTTTAGCTCTGCCGGAGGACACTCGAACACACCAGCCTTCAGGACATAAGTATAAAAAGAAGGAGGCAAAAGAGATAGCCCAAACGAAACGACTGCACATATTTAATGGCTACGAGCGAGAACACGAAAACATCAGAGACCTAAGATAGGATTGAGTCAAATTACTGGCACTGACTCAAAAATTAAGTGAGGAAAGACGGCATCGTTACAAATCCCAGATAGGAGACGACTTGGCCTAAATTGGGAATGGTCGATTTTGAGAGGGAACAGTCGCAACCCTGGGCACAGAACCAGCAACATGGTTAAAACCTCATCGTTGCTGTGCAACCCACCCTGCGGAACCTTCGTGAGCCGGCGTGTCCTGTATTCGCCAAAGGGCACCACCCCAATGACGAGGACCGTGACCTCTAGGGTTGGACCAACTCTAGGAAGGCCCAGCTTACCTAACAAGGCTGCAGTCGATAGGTCAGAATCCTAGGACAAGACCAAATCTCCTGACTTACGCAGGTCCCGTGCCATTTCGCTCATCATAGCAGTTCCCCTTGTGAATCCACAAAGTGTTGCGAAGTCTGAATCTGACTAGTCACAATGTGGCTTCACTTGCAAGTCAAAGTGACTTCGCAGTGAAGTCATACTAGAGAAAAGATAAATTAGTACGTCATGGAAATTGCTAGCTATTCAAGCGTTCAGCTCGTTCTTAAAAACACAAAGCTTTGGGGAAAACGAAATTTTTCAGTTGCTATCACCGATTATTATTTGTTACACTCCAAGATATCCGGAAGATTGATCTTATTTCGGAAGAACTGCTTCGGACCACTTTTTTTTATTATTATCCTTAAAATGTACAGCTTTACGAAATTTTTCTTTGCCCATTTTAACAGCATCCTCGTTAGAGATAGAGTATCAAACTTTGATGCTAAGTAAGAATTAAAACTCTTTTAACTTGACCCTCGTGAATATGCTTACACGTAGCAAAGAAAGTGGTACTTGGTTGATACTTATAAGTGGGCCACTTATCAGGAGCTTGCCGTATTTTTAAACATGGCTTATCAATAATTCATGTTTATATCTACTAGATGAAAACTTCCTCGTTTAAGTGGAATGTCATCACACTAATGGTATGGTTTGTTTTCTAATTGAATTATCCTATAATTGACATATTCATTCTATATTTAGACTTCTCTCTATAAGACACAAATCTGGGCGGATGACATCACATGAGTCTGATACATGAGTTAAGACGAGACATAGAAACCGACCGCTAAGTATGTTGGGAAGTGATCTATTAACTGGATTAAATCCATAACATTTTTCGCATGTCAGTTCCCAGAGCAAAAAGCGCTGAAAGGTCTTTGCCCATGTTACAGCGGCTACACCATCTCTAATGATTATTTGAAACTCCAGTTTTGTCAAGTAAAAGTGTTTTTTTATCTGAACTTTGTCGAAAATCAACTCTTAATCTTGGGAAAGTTCTGAATATTGTTTTTGTATATTGTGTTCTAGTGAGCGCACTGTAGAAAATTCTAATAAAGACTTGTTTTTTCGGTTAGTTTTGCACGATCTTGAGGCAAATATTTCTATAAGTTATAAAGTTTCTTAAAAGTTTTGAATCAAAGGCTGAACTTGAATATTTGGTACAATTTTTTTTCAGTAATACGCACCGCGTGGTTCATTTCATCATGTTGATATGAAAGGTCCTGCACTGCAGCTTGCTGTCTTGCTACTTCATCATCCAAAACTTTTACTTCTTCTTTCGTTCTTTCAATACTGTCTCTCTTTACTGCGAAAGTAGCGTGTATTGCATTCATCCAGTCGTCTAGAGCTTTCTTGCATTCATCGGAATTGGCATTCAAAGACTGAGATAACAAGCAGAATATGAAACCATACGGTTAAACCAAGACAAAGCTTTTAGACTACTAGCATACAAGATTTTAATATGTTAATGATAGTTTTATCCATTTAAATTTTTAATGTGTTGCGGCAGAAAAGTTTGTTGAATACTGCCACACAGCATTAACGCGGTTTTCTTCCGAGAATGTCTTCCGTGGAAGGCCTTCAAAGCGAGAATATTTATACTGCAAGCTGTAAAAGTCAAGGAAAACTGTTTCCTTGACTGTTGTAGTCATAGAAATATAAACCCCCGATCTGAGTCATCAAACCTCCTGTGTTCAGCAACACAACTGTCAATATTTTCTTTAGGTACGTTAATGCATTCTTTTCCTTTATCGCATAACTCTTCAGACTATATATATAGCCTTATGGCTGCTGTGTACTAACCCTATTGGAATCGCTCACCTCAATGTTAATCTATGGAGAAAATGTGTCTACTATTTTCAGCTACATAAATACTGATAGTCAAATAAAAATGGTATTTTCAGGTAGCCTGAACCTTTTTGCAAAGGGATTCATTTTATGAATTTCGTCCACCAAAGGAATTTAGGAGCGCTTAAAACATACTATACCAGATTATTCTCCAAAATAATTTAAATTCAAAAATATTATTTGCATTTTTTTTAAACGAAAAATGTCTCAGTGTATAAAACTTCTTTCTCTATTACGGAGTACAATAAAAAAAATAATTTCAATCCAAGTCGGTAATCCCTGAAGAAATTTTCTCTATAGGTAACATCGAGGTTAGCGAATCCAATAGGGTTAATGCACAACAGCCTTAACGTCTGCAGGAATAACAGCATCTGGTGCCATGAAAATCCCTGAGAATCCCTGGTATTACCGTGGCAATGCTCTAAAAATCTACTACGACTGTGCAAGTGCCACACACTGTATTATTTACAAACATTCCCGTGTTATCTGTGGCATTATGGCAAATGTTGATATGTCCGAAAAATTCAATTTTATGTTTTAAGTTGATATGTCACACTTAAAATGGGTTCTTTAATGTGGCAAAAGCTGATGGTGGAATTATGAAATAATACTAAGTTATTCGTATTGGCAAATGCTGTTATGTATAAAAGAGGTAATACTTGGTCCCTACTTGAATATTTTAGTCCCTAACTGAAAATTTTCAATGAAGACCAGCCATATACTTGAGGTTGAATATGAGTATTAACTAAATAATATTTGGATTGAAAAACTTAATTGAGCGATTTTATACTTCACAACAAACGTTACTTTTTTAATTTGCCGAAAACATGAAAAAGGACGTATCAACATCTGCCATAATGCCCCAGATTTATTTATTGAGGTCATGACATTCAATAGAATTCCTCCTCAGGATAGAAAACTTTAAAGTTCATCCTCATGCTGCATAATGGAATGAAATTCAATGCGTCGCTTACCTTTATACTCTGAAATTTAAGAGTCACAGACGAAATTCACGTTCACCAGTGAATTATCAACGTGCTAATTTGCAGTAGTGTCCGAATACTTGAGAATGTCGTTTATAAAAGTTAAAAATTTGAGATAACCCAGAGGCTCTTTACCACAAAACTTTTCGCGGTAGAATATTTCCAGCTCATATCATGGTAGTAAAATATTTAGACAGAATAGAGCATATTTAGAGGTAAAATATGATTAAAAAAACTGCCAACAAAGATTTAAATTGATAGCATGACCACCCTTGACCACAGCATTCGTATGCTATGATGAACTCAAGCTAATTCGAATATTGAGCCGAAATAAAATTTCATTTTGAGATTATTCAGTCAATATGCAGTCTCGTGTTATTGATAATGAGATAACTTAAATAAACAATTCTTTGTTATTTTCAAAAGTAACTTTACTCACAAGTTGATTGTGAAGAGCAAATAGATTGAAAGTTATATCTTCTTAAATCCAGAATAACTATCCGTCGTAGTGAATTTTACCCGATAGGCGTTAGTTACCCTCCATTTGATGTTCAGAATATTAGAATCAGCAGTTTCGCCAGAGAAATTATTAATACCCCTGATTTTACGGAAATATTAACCATAGTTTTACAACTTTTATATTTGAAATTAAAATGTCAGATATTTCATTGCTAAGTACGAATAATTTAATAGAAATGTTATCACTTTAGGAGAATACTAAATTATTAGATAGGTCCCAGTACCAAAATTTGACTCTTAATCAGGGTAGAAGTTTCAGTTAGTTTATGTCATAACTGATCTTTTTTACCTCTTACCTTTCAACTTCATTAAAAAATAGCTTTTTTAGCTTTAGACCCTGATCGAAATATTTATATAGCTAGTTTAATGTATATATTAAGACTTCAGATGATAATTCGATTTTTTAAAAACATTTTACAAACATTACCATATATTTTGTTCGTAAGAGAAAACGAAATCGTATTTCAAAGAAAGATTGACAGACCATAATTCATTCCTTCAGTTTTAAGATCAGTTTTGCATCATCCCCAGTGAATCGAAATCAATGAGGTTGCAAGCCTAGTTGAACTATACATATGGAAGACTTCCATTGCAGTATTGGACTAAACTTTATTTACAATATTTACAGTAATTAATATTGACTTGTTGTTGTTGTTGTTGTTGTTGTTGTTGTTGTTGTTGTTGTTGTTGCTTATGCCCCCTGACCGGAAATGTATTCCAGACCAGGTACAAAAAGGCTTTCGGACTGACAGGTGCGGCTCCGGTTTATAATAGCACCACACAAGGGTCGGAGTCCGACTTAGCCAGGTGCCACGTCAGTTTTGACCGAGCAACCCCAGAGGTGACATCTGGGAGAATCGTACCTTCCCCACCCACTGACCTCATAGAAGGACTTTCCGGTTGACAGATTTTACGTGCCCATATCCAGCCAGGACACGAAGGTATATAACGGCGCTTGTCGGTATTCCATCCGAGCAAACCTCAAAGCTACCTCTGGACCGGAATATTGACTTAGTACTGTCAAACAAAGAATACACTTTTATATCTGTGAAAAAAGGAGAAGTGAACTCGTGGAGTTCCTAAAAAATTTTTCAGGTAGTCTCTTCTAACGAAACTACTGCGGGTTATTAACGTAAGATTACTTATCGTTGCTTACTTTTTTTTAAAGCATTTTGGTATTTTCTGTTTAACTGTTTACTGCTACTGGGTTTGGCATGCTGCCAAAATTATAACTCGCGAGGTACGGACGGACAGTTTTAGCGTCTGAAATTTTGCTTTACGGAGGACCGTTATGGAGGAACGTAATCCTAAAGATTATCTAGCAGCCTCGTGAATTAGCTTTACGTCTCTCAGTGTATATAAGCACCATCTAATTGAAAACATTTTCCTCTAGAGTTTAAGCGAGCTGACATTTTTATCTCATACTGAAGAATGTTTTGACGACATTTTTGGAAAACGATATCATATCCGAACAAATCGAAATTATTCCTTTAAAACATCTCTCTGCTTCAGTTAATTTTCTGTTCTCCCGGTCAAATAAACAAGGTCAAAGAGAACTGATTAACAGAAGAAAATTTTGCAGGAAGTAAGTGTAATGAATTGTATAGTTTTTTTTCGTACCACTCTGTAATATCATAAAGTGCATTCAAGGATCAAGTCGGTAATACATATTCTATAAAATAGCTCCCCTCTTATTCTTGTATGCAGACTTAAACGTTAAATTCCATATACGGATCTTTACGTTCAATTTTTTTCCAATTATTTTCTATTTCTAGAAGCAGAAAAAAATTCCTTACATCCCCAAAAGAATCTCTGAAAATTTTCTGTTAAGGGGGTCGGGGACACATTTTAATTTCTTTTTTTTATTCATCGAGTTAAAATTTTGAATTTTTATGTGATGGTTAACCATATAATTTGTAAACAAAATCACATCACAAAACTTCTCATAAAGTTTTTAAAAATTTTTAAATTTAAAGTTTTTCAAAAAATTGGGGTAATCTAAAATCGTTTTAACTCGAAATATTATCCGTCGAATTTCAAATATTTTTCATTTATTTAAACAGAAATATATATATAAGTTTTAATTTTGATTTAGCGTTTTTAAAATATTGATTTTTAAAAAAAATAAAAATATTTAGAGCCAAATTTTTTTTTTAAATGCTGTAACTTAGTTTTAAAAAATAATATTTTCAAAAGTAAATATTTTTCAAATTTTCTGAATCAAAATTAAAGTAAAATAATTGAAAAAGACATATTCCAAGTTCGAACCATTTATCTTTAATGGTTCTTGACTTATAACAATTTAAAGACGAGAAATGGTGAACAAAAACCTCATGCAGAAAAACGTATTTACGGGTTTAGACAAAGATTAGCTGCTATTAGAATATTGCAAAAATAATAATAATAATAATAATAATAATATCTCCTGTTCTAATTGAGATAGAAACATGATTTAAACGTCATTTTAAGCGGAAAGGAACACAAAATTTTTTAATGCAATAAGTTTTTTTTCGAAAACTTGAAGAGTTTTGTGTCCTGGACCCTCTTAAGCTTATTGGAGCGATTTACTCAGAGTTTTTATCACAAAACTCTGGTATAAGGCACATAATACCCCTTGACCATGTATAAGAATATACATTCGTCCAAATTCTAAATGAAAAATGTACATTAATTGTTTAAAACCTGGACTTTTTGTCTCATTTTCAGTCAACCATTCCTGTGTAACTTACTTCTCACACAGTCACTGCATTTGATATTTAAATTGGTGAAATAAAAAATAAAAATGAAAATAAAATAACTTATAATTGCATTTGGTACTGCTCTGAACAGGAAACTTCTGAGCTGTACGCAAACTTCACATTTTGATAAGATTTTTTTTAAAAATCATAACAGTTTTTTAAAAATCATAACACGATTTCCAATTTGTCCGGAAAAAGCTTTTGGAATTGCAAAGGAAACCTAAACCCATCCACTATTTTATTAGAAAATCCAATAGTTAGATAGATTTTCATCAAGCTTGTGAGGAAAGTAATTGAAAATAATTCTCCTTTAGATCTCTGGATTAGTCTAGATAATAAATTACCACTCTCGAGATTTAGAAACCAGAGTTCGAATCCTGGTTCCGCATTATATTGA
Organism: Dolomedes plantarius; assembly: GCA_907164885.2. Taxonomy (NCBI): domain Eukaryota; kingdom Metazoa; phylum Arthropoda; class Arachnida; order Araneae; family Dolomedidae; genus Dolomedes; species Dolomedes plantarius. The sequence goes on along the minus strand of OU015496.1, from coordinate 53,025,343 downwards.
CATCTGACCTCTGGAAAGAACTATTCTTGATTGTTGTGAGTCACAGAGCAAAAATTTATAGGATGAAAAAAATCAGTATTAAAAATAAGTAAATATATCAATAAAAGCTAACATCCTATGACTTTTATCTCAATAAAGAAACGGGGGGAATATGTAAGGAAAGTCACTGAAAAATCAATTACACTTATCACCAGATTATTTCGAGGATAAAATGTTTATATGCATCGAGATTTAGAGACTAGTGTTCGAATACCAGACTCGTGGTATTTAGACGTTATATGGTTTCACTGTACAATTAATTATATGGAAATTAATAGTGAAACATTACATGGAAAAAGATACTTAAATTTAGGGGATTTGAATTAGAAAATTTTTCTCTTTTAGTTTGTTTCTAAATAAAATGCATTTGAAGTGGCATGCTAATTTCAGAAAAGAAAAAAAGCCGCAAATTTGGTAAAGCATTTTTTATACTTACTTTTATTTTCTCTAGTAGGGATTTTTTTAGACTTTCGTCGAGCTCTACGTCTTTTGCAATCTCAGCCAGTTCTTGTATTCTGTCGTGGTCTATATTTATAAGCTCGGACTGTAATTTCTTCATTTCCCTGCTCAATCGCGCTATTGTGTTTCTGCCTCGCTCTACCTCGGCCAGAAGGCTACTTTGCAAGTTTTCTTTCTCCGTGAGATGCATTTGCATATCGGCCTTAAATGACACAAAACGATCAGAGTTACAATCTTAGAACTTTTCCCTCGTTTTTTAAATTAATGAGAGAAATTATTTTTGTGTACTCAATGTATGTACAGATGGAGTACAAAATAATACGAACACCTGTGAAAAAGTATGACGTATTTCACACCTGCAGTACAGCCGCGCCACCTGCAACAGAAGTCTGCCACCAAGTGAGACTGAAGAGGAAGGTATCAATCTCTCAACAGCAGTCACCTACGTTTCGTGCTTCTATCAAACTGTCTGTGATAAGTTAAAATGTCAGACCTGTCAGAGTTCCAAAGAGGAATGATAATTGGAGCGCGTTTAAATGGAGCATCGGTTACGGAAACAGCAAACCTTTTGGGGTTTGCAAGGAGTACGGTATCAGCCGTTATGACAGCGTACACGAAGGTGGGTAAAACAACGTCATCAAAGCACAACAGTGGCCGAAAGTCCAAGCTTGCTGATAGGGATAGACGGATCTTGAAGAGCATAGTAGCCCGAAAGCACAAGCAATCGTTATCCGAGATAACATCCGAAATTAACAGTCATCTCCATGACCCCGTTTCAACAAAAACTGTTTAAAGGGAACTTCATGCTGCGAACATTTATGGCAGAGTGGCAATTCGTAAACCCTGGGTGTCAGCAACTAATGCTTTCAAGCGACACCACTGGTGCAGAGATCACAAAGGCTGGTCCCCACAGCAGTGGCAACAGGTAATATAGTCAGATGAATCGTCATTCACACTATTTCAGACGACCGGACGCGTTTATGTCTGGAGAACGCCCAAAGAAACGTTTTATCGTGAATGCCTCTTGCCGACTGTGAAGCATGGGGGTGGCTCCATTATGGTAAGGGGTGCGATATCTTGGCGCGGTCTTGGGCCACTTGTTATTCTGCATGGGAGGATCAAATCCAATCACTATCTAAGCGTTCTAGGGGATCATGTCCATCCTTTTGTCCAGACTGTATTCCCTGGAGAGCGACCGCTTTTTCAAGACGACAACGCCCCTATCCACACTGCTAGGTGTGTTCAAGAATGGTTCGAAGAGCATGACGATGCAGTTGATCATCTCGCCTGGCCCCCTCAGTCTCCGGACTTGAATATTATTGAACATTTATGGCAATATTTGGAGTCCAAACTTCGTTCCTGATTTCCACCTCCATCCGGACTTTCGGAATTAGAGACCACTCTGCAGGAGGAATGGCTTAATATTCCATTAAATATTGTCCATGACCTTTATGCATCTATCCCACGTCGCATTAAATCTGTACTTCAGTCAAAGGGTTGTCCAACCCCCTATTAATAAAGATTTTCCATTATTTCACAGGTGTTCGTATTATTTTGTCCACCATCTGTAGTTAAATTTTGGGAGTTTAGTTTTTATCGAGTACTTACCAAAAACCTAGCCTCTGTTGGAAGAGAACCAAACATTTTCTCATCTTCTAAGAAACTTATGCGAGCTCTAAAATAATAAGTTCATGATGTCATTACAAAAATAGTTAAGTATTTACGCCATTATACTGATTACAGTAAATCATATCTATCCCAAATGCAATAACGGGCTTGATAAAATACTAGTATTAAAAGCCCAGCATATCGAATCTTGTCTCCAGTAAGGTGAGGATTTTTGTAGTATTCAGTGTAGTGTATCATCTAATAGCGTCAGTATTCTCCTATTTCGCTTTAACCTTTAGCTTACGGGGAAAATTAGGTTTGGTTAAGTTTGGTTTGGTTTAGAACGTTACAGTCAATTTTTGCTACACGAGGGCTAATCAGACCGGGATCTACTGCTTAAATCTGATTCCGAACGGCTATAAACGTCCATGCCAAGAGTGGGACTGGAACCCACAGACTCTGGTACCGGACGCCATCGCCCTAGCCATAGTCGCAGTATCTCAATTTTGTTTGTCGGTAAAACTTTGTTAATCAGATTTTTACAAGCTTTTTCCTTTGATAAACAATAACTGTTTATTACATAAAGATTTTAGGAATAAATTGTGGTGGTGAGTGTTATTTTCCTCAACCAAATTTTAAAGCATGATTATACGGGCAAAACAAATCTTGATAAAATACTTGCATTAAAAAAAATGACTACAACAGTCAGGTCAGGAGTGGTCCGGCCAGCATTAAGCTTACTGGATACCCATTTATCTCAATTTTATATGCAGTCAACTACGTGCTCTGGCAAAGCGAGAACTGAGTAAGAAATAGTAGATCTGTTGTTGTGTTGTTGCTAATGCCCATTGGCCGGAAGTGTTCCAGACCAGGTCCATACAGGCTTTGAGGGCTGAAGAGTGCGGCTCCGGTTTACAATAGCAGCACAAGGATGGGAGTCCCTTTTAGCTAGATGCCACCTCAATTCGACCGAGTGACCTCATGGACTACACCAAACAGTAGAGTTAAAAGGGTGTACTGTAGCCCAGTGGCTAAGTGGTTAAGGCATCAGCCTGCTATCCCGGGGTCACGGGTTTGATTCCCGCATAAGACTTGGCTGTATTCTGGGGAACTCGTCAGTCTTCCGCCTGCAAAAGGAGCCCCATCCAGAAAGGGGAGCGCTACAACCCATCGTCCATCGCCGGTGTCATCGTTTGTTAATAAAAAGTCATCTGTGATTGTGTGATTTACGTTTCTGTTTCCTTGTATTCATATTTACACCGGACTGGGGTGGGACATTTAGTAGTCCAACCTCTCTTCAGGCAATGGCACCCCTCTTCTGCAAATAGTGCTCCTATCCGCAGACACGACAACAAACAAACAAAAGGTTGTACTAAAATATTTACTTAATAAACAGAACTCTTCTATTTTACTTTCTATGTGAATTAAAAAAACTATTTGGCTTTGACTAGAGATGCGAGAGTCCGTATATCTATCATCTATATCATTACCTAATTTTTATGGCTTCCAGGTTGTAAATGTCTGTATGATGTCCGGCATGATTTCCTTGGCAGAAATATTAATTTCTCTAATAAATCGCAAAGGAGACCTAGAATGGCACAATTTCGGCTGTGCATTCTATGTAAATGCATTCATGTTGCTTAGTTCACCTCATTGGTAATAGCATGAATAAACTGAATGAATTCTTCATGCTCCTTTTTAAAGCGAGCATGTGTATTTCCTAATCTATGGTTCCCACTTTTTTTTTCGCTTGCAACCTCTTGGCAGCCATCTCCTATAAATTGTATCCTTCATGATAGCAAAATGTTTGTAATAAAAATTGCTGCTTTTGTTTCAAACTTATAAATTTCAAATGTAGATGAAATTGTCAATAATGAGATTAAAATTCAAAAGTAAACAAACTGCGTATATACACTTACATTCAAAATTTGAAGGCTGATAAATCCAGTTTAATATATCGGGATTACAGAAGAATACACTACACTAACACTAGTTAATTACATTTTTTTTTCATTCTACCTTTATTATTAACTAAAACCTTTAGCTTTTTGTAAATGAAGTCCTTTATTGGAAAACATGAAAATACAAAAAGAAATAGAAAGAGTTATGACTGTTAAAAGTTCAAAATTTAAATACGCAAAGTGTTTTATCTTCCCCTGTAAAGGCCTGTTCACAAAGCAGTCCGTAAGAGCAAGCGTAAAAGGTCAACGGAGTGTTCACGGATGATGATACGTGAGTCAACGGATGATGTCATAGCGCTCAGCTGTATGATTGGTTAAGATTTAACTCTTACGCTTACGGACTGGACTGCTACATGAACAGGCCCTTAATGTCAATAATATAGGCAACAAATGCTTGGTAAAATCCTTGAGCTTGCTTTGATATTCATAATTTTAAAAAAGGGAGCTTTTGATTGATGAAAGGTACAATCTGAAAACTAGAACTGCATTCCGCCTACCACTGCATGTGTTTTTAGTATGGCATGACAAGAGGCAACTCTCTTCCCCCGGATACCGATGTGTAAATGGCAATAGATACGTGAGTTTCTTGCCAGAAAATACCCACCCTTATCATCAGTTAATATCTACAAAATGTTAAAAAGGAATTTCCTTCTGTGAATTCAATTTTGCAGAGCATGCCTAGTCGAATTAACCTTTCTTTATTCTCTGATGTATAACCTGGATCACTGGAAACATTTCCTTACAAAGAGATTTCTAAAACCCAGGTTTTCTGTGTTTTAGAAACCGTCATCATGATGATCTTACATGACACCTCTTGACTTGTACCGTGTTTTACGCTGTAGAGGAGGCATGTACTTTTACTATTTATCTATCTTACCATTATCCTATTTTTACCATATTTTTATTAACTTGCTTTCTTGTTTGTGTGTGTGTTTGTGGGTGTGTTTGTCTGGTACAAATCTTGCAATCGATTTTTAACTAACTTCCCGACTAGCTAGACATTTGAAAATTTTAGAATAGCTCAGAACACGATGACAATGCATTATTTTAATACTTTTAGCCATCTTTATTCCATATTTTAAAATCCATTACGTAAAAATACGAGTAACGTCTGGAGCCAAAAGTAACTGCGCTACAGGCGCCATCTATTAACGTAATACTGAACCAAGCATATTACATTTTCATTACAATGGGATAATTTTTATTTATGCCCACATGCTATTTGCGATATTTTCTCTGCGAAATTCATTGATTTTTTTCCTTCAAATTATAGATTATAATTTATAATTTTGAAATCCATAATTAACTATGGAGGATGCGAATTCGTTTGCAGCTCATGAAGAAGCTGCATGTAAATTACATTTCTTTTTTTTTATGAAAGGAGGGTGGGGTGGTTAATGCAGTCTTATTGTTGTACGAATATGCATTTATACAAATTTATTATTATGATTCAACAGAAAATTTAAAAATATGGTATATAAAAAGTCTTTTTATCTTGTAATTATTGTTGCTGTTGTTTTGTTTTTCTTTATTGATACACGGGCTGGAAACCACTCTCCTAAATGATTCAAGTCCGCATTGACCCATACACAAAAGGGTTTTCAACTGGTTTAGTACTTTCTTCCTCCGAATCTAACATTCATTCAAAGAATGTAACATTTAAAGAAACGATAGTGCTGTGAATAAAACGTCGAGTAAAATATGCAACATTAAGAGATGCAGCTTCAGGATAAAATTTATATTACTATACCTCATAAACTCGTTCATTCACTTACTGAGCAGAAGCGAGCATTCCCTTCAGGTCAGCGATATAGTTGTTGCATTGATGTACTTCATGACGCAGATTCTCTACTTCATTTTCGCAATAATTGACAGTATCGAGAACTCTAAAAATAAACTATATTTAAATATACGTGTAGTAGTTATTTGCCTGGCACTGCCTGGGTATCTGGGACACCTCGGTTTATCTCGGTCGCTTTGGATATTTTATTTTTCAACCCTTCTTACCCCCATGCCGATGGGCTGAACTTGCACTTAAACGGCATCGGGAGTGTCACTATTGATCTCGACGACCCCGAAAACGATTTTACACTAATATCCGTCGTTTTCGATTATTTTTACATGTCACACACTTCCCACCCCCACCCCTAAGAGTTCTAAGGGTGTCTTGCCCCCACAGTATTTTTTCTAGATTGTAAGTCATATGTGTACCAGGTTTGATTAAAATTGCTCCAGGTGTTCCAGAGTTATGCTGGAACATACATACATACATATATACATACATAAATTTTATTATATATACTTCAGTATGATCTGCCAAAGGCACGCGAAAGACGAAAATGGGGATGAAGGTTTCAAATTACTCGTGAGAGCGATGACATCAGCGAAACCGCAATACGAGTTCATAGTTTCTTCACCGCATTTGGTAGAAGTTGAACTAGAGACGTCTTTAATTCATCCTAAAGTTCTATTACTCCCGAAGACCTTTGCACAGAAACCCGAAAAAACCCCGTTGGCGACGATTCCGAATTAACCGTGAAACCAGTGACGTCAGATTATCAAAATTACAGGTTTTTGAGCTGCCGGTCGAACAAACATGGAGCTTTCGGGACGATCTCACGTTCCTCTCCCGTGTTGGATGTCGCAGAGCCGCAAGGATACTCAAATTTTCGAGATTTTTAAAAGTCCGAGGAGAACGGGGCGATACAGTCTTCGCCATCTCCGCGAAGCTAGAGATCTAGCTGTATAACGTCATACCACCGAAGACTTCATGAAAGTCCCTCCAAAAGCTTTTTTTATTCATATACTAGTTATTTGCCCGGCGCTGGTCGGGTATTTGGGACATCTCGGTATATCTCGGCCATTTTGGACGGTTCATTTCCCTCCCCTTCTCACCCCCATGCCAATGGGGCTGAACTTGCACTTAAATGGCATCGGGAGTGTCACTATTCATCTCAGCGACCCCGAAAACTATGGATTTGACACTAATATCAATCGTTTTCGATTATTTTTACGTGTCACACCCTTCCCACCACTACCGCTGGGGGTACTAGGGGTGTCTTACCCCTCCCCCTCCCCAATATTTTTTTTCCAGCTTGTGAGTCATATGTATGCCAAGTTTGGTTGAAAATATATACATTATATATATTATTGTAAAGCTATGTATTTGTAAGAACACGCCGGATAAACAGACCGGATCTTACATTTTAAAGCCATATCCGAGAGATCAAGCCCACAAACTATGATCTTGAAGACTAGTACCGTCACCGTTCGATCTCTTGCAACGAGAGCAACAAACTATGCTCAAATGAAAGAATTTTGTGATCAATGATACCGAAATAAGAGTCCTATGTAAAGATCCAATGCAATTCCTAAAGGAAGAAACAAAGTATGAAGCGCCAATTAGATGGCTGTAGTTTATTTTAGTGAGATCTTCCTTTGGTGTTTTTAAGTTTTTGAAATCGCTATGTAAATCACGGGTCCATTTCTTCATACTTCAACTTCAAATGATCTGTGTTATTTTAATATAATATTCCTAGGAATCTGTCTGAATCAGTGCAGAAATGAAATAGCGAAAATGTTGATATAACGAACTTTCAAGTTTTCATCTTAAATATGTTTCAGGGTAAACAACGTGTTTATGAATACAGTAGTAAAATTTAAAATGTATTTATACGAAATCTAAAATAATTTTACTTGTACTTCGGTAAAATTTCCCGTGATATAATTTCTAAAAAAAAATAATAATAATTCAAACGTGTAAAATGGTATAACTCTTAAGACTCTTAATGATGTTATTGTTCAGTATTTGCTCTTAGTTTAGTGGTTAAAATTCTTCATAGTTAGTTTGATCATGTTCCTTACACCATTCCCATCTAGTTGAATTCTTATAACAGGTTATGTCCTGTTATAAGAGGCCATATTCTCTGGGATAAACCATCAACATAGACGGATATATTTTATCAGTAGTAATATTTGAATATCTTTGGCTGGACAAAATTTGCTTCACAGAAATTTAATACCCCTTAAACGCTTCCACGGAAACGTTCATGACATTCTTCGTAGTTTCCAAACTTTGTATCTGCATAGTGACGTTGGAAACTTAATTTGTCACACTGCATGACCCTTTTCTGACTTATCCTTGTCCAAATTTTATGTTTCTCAAAGAAGTGGAGCTAATTCACCCTGATAACAACTGATCCCGAGCACATTCACTGCGTCTGTAGGCTTCACGATGTGTATTGCTTCCATAAGCATAGATCAAAATGGTGACTTCATCTGGAGTCAATAAAACAGTGCCTTCAATTTTAAAAAGAGGGGAGAATTTTAAAAAGAGGGGACACTTAACACCGATGACTTTTACAGTAAAAATGCATAATTGCCAAATTATTATGACCACTTACCCATTTTACTCATAGAAGGCACATGTCGCAGATATCAACTAAGTTAATTTGATATTATGCAGGAGCCCATCACATTTGACATTAATTTTAGTTATCCGTAATTTGACTAATTGTTGCCCGCAGTTGGACGAAGTCTGACAGCTTTCTTCTAACTGTTACAAGCTCTGCGCCCAAATCAGGTCTCTTGTCTTTTGTTCTACTGTCTGCAGACTCTAACAAGAACCATGTAAAAATCTCTTATGCGTAGCTGTTCTGCTAATGCTTGTCCCATCGCATCGAGGGTTCATGATCGTACTACGCTTTATCTGCTCCGTCAAATCTCATTTGACATTTTTGTCTTTCAACTTCGTTTGTCTTAGAATGTTTTCAGCTAACCCTAAGGTAATGAATCTGAACAAATTCACGTCGATGATATCTGTGACATGAACCTACTTTTAGTAAAATAGGTTAATGATGATAATAATTTGGTAATGGTGTGTGTTTGCTATAAAAATCATCGGTATTAATGTCTTTGCACGTCTTAACATTCTCCAAGCTTTCTAGATTTTCCGAGGTGACGCAACAGGCATTTTGTTGTTCATTGTCGCTATATGAAGTCACCATTTCGATCTATGCTTATAAATGCACTCTCTTCTCTTTTTTAAATTTTCCTTGGATGTCTCTTTTGCAAATACTAATATGTATCATAATATGTATCATTAAATGTTTAAAGCTAAATTGGGAAAGAAATTTAAAATAATATGGTTCTTCACTACCTCTAACTCAACTTATTATGCCTCACAGAATGTTTAATGTAATTTAAAAAATTCGCTTTAAAAACGTTTTTCTTTGAAAATTACATTCCTACGTATCAGTAACACTGTAACTAACAGAAACGGGTGATCGAATTTGTAAAACAGCCGAAGTTACAGGTAATTAACGTTAATCACAAGTTCAAGAAAGTGATGTACAGGGTTTGTATAAAAAGTAACGGGAACAATTTTTTCCTGATGTGACTGTACGTCGAATCGCTCTCGTACCATGCATGGTCTGTGGTGGGGGATGTGACCTACAAGTCGCACTAAGCGACATTCGCTTGCGAGCGTTCGTTCAGGCTAGATCGTGTTTTTAGTTGACCCCTGTCGAGTGACTCGGTGCAAGCGCAAAATACAGCGAACGATTGAACAGCGGTACGCTATCAAATTTTGTGTTGGACTGGGGAAATCGGCTATGTAGACGTTTGGAATGATTTGCCAAGTGTTCAAGGATAAAAGCATGTCACAAACTTCAGTTTTTAAGTGGCACAAGCTCTTTAAAGATGGCTGAGAGAGTGTGGAGGACGATCCCCGTGCTGGACGGCCATCGACCTCAAGAACCGATGACAACGTGCAACGAGTGTGTGAAGTGTTGAATTCAGACAGTCGGTTAAGAGTGCGCATGGTCACAGATAAAATTGGCACTGATAAGATGACAGTGCACAGCATTATCACTGAAAATTTGGCGAGGCGAAAGATCTGCACTAAACTCGTCCCGTAGGTCTTGACGGATGACTCAATGCCCCCAGCCACACCTGCTCCAAGGTCACCGGGTACCTGACGATAAACGGCATCGCGACGATTCCCCAACCCCCTTACAGTCCCGACTTGGCACCAGCAGACTATTTCCTATTCCCAAAAGTGAAATCATCCCTCAAAGGACACCACCATGGGACCCTAAGTGCCGTCAAAGAAGCTTGCACGCGTATCTTTAAGGACCTTCCGGAATTCGTCTACCAGGGAGCCTTCGAGTCGTGGAAAAGCCGCTGGAAAAAGTATATAGACGCTCAAGGGATGTATTTTGAAAACTTTTGAGGAATTGTAGCAATATCTCAAATAAATTTATTTTTCCGAAACTTTTCCCGATACTTTTTATACAAATCCTATATGTATGCTTTTTAGCTGTTGATAAAGGAGCATAATGGTTAATCACCATTAGAATGCTTTGCTCGCGTTTGGGCGAGATAGAAATGCAAGATGTTGCTCATTAGTTATTCTGCCTATTTTTAAGGAGCTATTAGCCCTCTAAATATCTTCTGTTACAACAAAACGATGATTAATTCTTAAATTAACAGAATCAATATTTTTCTACCTAAGCAGTAAAGTTAATTTGAAAAGTAGACACACCAACCCACGGATGTTCTGTGGGTGAATTGCGCTTTCTCCTCAATATAAATTCTTGTCGTTTTGTAGTGGGAGGGATTCGCTGCTTTCAAATCTGTATGCTGGTGGTCACGATAGGATTAATATATCCTGTCATTGTAATATACGTTTGTAATAGAGAAAAGCATCATGAAGAAGAATTACCTTCGTTTATGTCTTTCGGCATTAGCAGCTAGAGTTGATCCTTCTAATATATCGCATAATTTCTGTATATCGAGTATATTAGCCTAATAAACGAAACATATTGACGCAATTAAAATCCAGTGTAAAATTTTAAAACGTCTAAGTCAGATTTATTTTTATTGGTACGGCATAATGTAGCAGAATTTCCTCATTAATAACTTTACCTATAAGAATTTTTATTATTATATTTTTTTTATTCTGAGACAAAACAAAAGGTGTCTAAAAAATTTTCGGTCTGCCTCTAAGAGGGGAATTTATTTTTTACCTCGATCACTTTTAATTTTTATTTTAATTCAGTATTTACTAACATATGTCTAGAAAGTATAAACGTATTCTAATTTTTTTCTTAAACTCTGTTGAAAGTCTACAGCAGCCGGACAACAGAAGCGGCTAGACAAAGGGTTCCCGACAATACAGACTAGACACGAGGCGCCCGTGTGTCTTAGTTTCAGACATAAAGTTGAAAGGAAATTAGTTCCGATCCGCCCCTTGATCGATGATGATCGGGGGGAAATTAATCGGTTGAAGCGATCAACTGATCTGATGACGAGGGAAGTAGCTCGCCAATCGAATCTCCGGAAAGTGATGTCACTTAAAGGGCACCAATTAAAACCCTTTTAAATATCCAGCGTTCGCAGCGCCAGAGAAAAAGTTGCGTCGCTGCGAAATATAAAATTTTCAGATAGCTCCTAGACCTGCATCTAGAAGGTAGCTACCTTCTAAGGCTCTTGGGGCGTACTGAGAATTTTTTTAATACAGCCTTTAAGTGGGTCAAAAGCTGCTTAACTTCCCCCTTAAAAATTTTTTATAAAAGTATCCCCAGTTCACCGGTGGCCCATTTTCAACCACGTTCACATATGAGTCCTCTCTGAGACTCCAAAACATTACAAAATACATTATTTTAAATAAATAGTTATTTTAACGCAGTTTATATATAAACGTAATGAAAATGAACGTGAGAAGATGAATTTTTTTTACCTTATCTTTGGCGGGAAGAATTCTTTTCAAGACTTCTATAAGGAAACTTGGTTTATCGAACTGTCCCGGTCTGAAGTTTGGTATATATTGCGATATTATATCTTCTAATGACTCTTTGAAATATATGTAACCCTGAATCATCTGATAGTGGTGACGAATCCAATATCTCTGAAAGTATAGTAAATGGTAATGAAATTTTTGAGACAGTGAGATTGAGATAAATTTTTCATGTTGTACTGCTGTGAAATAATATCACAACGATGTTACTTATTTTTCTTTATATAACTATATTATGTAACATCTTATCCTTAGGACAGATCACAGTAAGGTAAGGTCAAGCCGTCTTAATACAGGTTGGGCTGGTAAGATTCTTCACAAAAACATAGTTGAGTCTAGTCTAGCACCTGATTCTGCCATTCACTACAAGTACTGTACATGAATCATCCCCATAGATTCTGTAGCTGTGAATTTGCTTGGGTAACTTTACCTTCATTCTCTCATATATGAACATCGTATGATGTAAATGCAACAATATGACACGGAAAATGTTTGAATAACTACATGATTACCCCTAAACTACACCTGTTAGAATTTTTTTTCCTTAGCACTAACTGCTGTCGTAGTTTTCAAAATTATGGGTAAAGCTTAACTAGGTTGTTTATACATTGATGTTTAATGTTTATATTCATATTATACTGTGATATTTAGAGATGCAGTAAAATATATTCAGTGGAAACCTTGGGACGTACTTCTCTGATCAGTATAATATGTTAGTCTACGAGATACATCTCACAGATCGCTAACCATCCTGAAACTTCAGAACTAGGTAAATTTTGTCAAGTTCAGATAATAACAGAGAATTCTTAGAGTAAACAATTGAAAAGTTGTACAGCCTGTCTTGTTAACAATATCAATAACACCATAATGGCCACGTTACTAATACAATAATTCCTGTATCTACGGTATTATAAACTGCCACTGTCAGCAATAAAACAAATATTACATTCACACCAATCTGAAAAAAATAAGAAAGAAGTGTTTACCAACTCATGAATATCAGCTTCATCCATTAGGCCTAGGAAATCTCTTCTGCCGTAAAATTCAGGCTGGAAAACCCCTTTGATGCCAGGTCCTGTGTCAATGTCACGTACAGAGTGTTGGCTGGGTGCAGCAGCTTCTATAACAGCTGATTCAGGAGTGAAATCAGAAACGTCCGAGGTATCGCGAACCTGCATATTAGCACCTCTTTCAACGGGTAATGGGATTTTAGGAGAGCCAACTGGCTTTAATGAGTCCTGGAAAACCCTTGCGGGACTCACGTTATGCAAAGGCTGCTGGATAGCTGCAGCAGATTCTTGAATACCTGGAGCAGGGGGGATATAAGACACATCCGAGGGATCGGGAACAGAACATCCTGGAATCATCCGAGGAAACATCCGAAGAAACCTCTTAGGAACCGGGAAAATATTACGAGAACCTCTTTTTTCAGGTAATGTTTTCCCAGGATGTCCCACCTGGGGTTGATATGAGTTTTGGATAGCCCTTGCATAACTGATGGTATTCAAGGGCGCTCCAGGACTCACAGCCCTTGAGTAACTTCGTTGGGCATCTGCTTCTTGAATAACTGGAGCAGGGGTGAAATCAGAAACACCCGAGAAACCGGAAGCCTGCACATTTGAAGAACCTCTTCCTTCAAGTAATGGGTTTCCAGAATATCCCGCCGGCATTAATGGCTGCTGGAGTAAATTCGGGTTACGAGCCTTTGCTTGACCCCACTGCCGGCAGAGTTCTAAACCTTCTTCATTATCTGAATCAGGGGTGCAATCAGTAAGATACATGAAACCGGAAGACTTTTCGTATGAAGGTATTTCAACTCCTGTATTATCGCTGTAATCAGGGTTATCCAAGGCATCGGAAGGCACAGGGTATTGGTTTCCAGAATATCCTGCCATGTTGAATGGCTTCAGGAATGGACTCTCTTTAACTGCCTAATCTAAAATTAAATTCGAAGAGTTATTTCAAAGAATGCATTCATTTTCAGTGTCAATAAAAAAAATAGGAAAATTCAAACTAGTTTGAATATCATATAGAATGATTACTACAGTAAATTTAGCGTTCTTCAGTCATCAAGCTTCATCTGAAAAACCAAACGTTCGCTAGGATTTAGTATGTAGGACAACTGATAAACAAATCCCCATTAATGAATGTTTAAGACCAGATAAGTGAATAAAAGTCATCTAATGGCCTGTGAAATTACTAAATTTCTAAAATTCAATAGTACCTTCATCTTAAAATTCAGGCTATGTATTTCATATCCAGAAATGTTATTAAAATTTTATCAAGAAAAGATTAATGAAAAAGTACAATTATTATTTGAGAAAGTTGGGCTATTTTTTTTAAATATTCCAATAATTTTTCTTTTCTCCCAAAGTTGAGAATTAGCAGCAAGAATCAATTACATTACAGAATCATTTTGTGGCAAAAAAAAATTTGAAAAATTTAAATGCGTTCCAAAAAATCGTGACAGATTTCCTTCGTTGTTTTTCTTTCACAGAAGTTTTATTCTGGCTTTGAAATCGAATATTTATGGGAACTCACTATCCAGATGTTAATACAATTATAAATATCCGAGTTAATACAGTTATAAATTACAATGCAACTCGAAAGGTTTTATAAATCATTATATTGACTCGTCTCTCTGTTCGATTCATGGGGATTTACTGTATTAAATTACTTTCTTGAAATTCAAGGACGAAAAACTAACACACTCCCAGAATTTTATAAATAACACTTATGCGGGATGGATTTGAGAATTGAAAGTTCCTCTGATATCTTTGAGTTGCTAGAGCATAGGTCTCGAGTTCAGGAGAACCACATTCTATCACATGTCCTGGAGGTCTGGTTGTTACTCAGGTGACCAACCATTGGTATGAACGATTGTGGACCGCTGAAAATTTCTTTACATTTTTATTTTTATGTTACTTTTTATTTTATTTTTTTGTAAAGTAGCATGACCGAGTACAACGGCTGGTTAAGTGTAAAGTGAGCTGTGCTATATTCGTAGAGTAATAACTGATTCTTTGTAAAGTGTTTTTTAAACAATCTGATTATTATTTTGATTCTGGTAAGTGGTATTCTGATGCTAGGTAAGTTTATATGTATCTTTTCGTTTCATTGTTAAGTTCTGTCCGTTTTGTTTGAGGAGCTATGTGTTTCATAATTTTTTACTTGTTGTTGTTGTAATGTTTATTGCTAAAGCCTTCTTAGTATTGTGTTGTAATACTGGTAAATGAAGCCTTTTCTTATAACGTGGTCAATATGTATTGCCAAATTGTACGCAAACTTCGTAAGATACGGAAATTATCCTCGACGATTTGTTGTTGTCGTTGTTGTTGTTGTTGTTTATGCCGCCTAGGCGGAAGTACGAATATTCCAGACCAGGGTCATACAGACTTGCGGGCTGAGGAGTGAGTCTCTGATTTATAACGGCACCACAAGGGTCCGACTTAGTCAGGTGCCACCTCAATTTTGACCGAGGACCCCCAGAGATGACATCTGGGGAGGGGGAACCTCTCCCACCCTCTCTGACTTCAAAGAAGGAGTGTCAGGTCTACGTATTTGACATGCCCATATCCGGTCTAGACACGAAGGTATTTATTGGCAATTGTAGGTATTCGAGCCAAGGGATTCAGTACCATAGCAGACGGGCCCAGTACAAAGTGTAGTGCAATATAAAGCGGAGTCAGGCTTGGTGCCCCTTCACTTTGCGTGGCCACCATAACTTGTATTTACAAATACAAAGAAAACTCTGCATCTTTTAAGAAATGTTATCAATAATCAGAAGACTTTTTTTTCTTTTACAAGACAAGAAAGGCTACTGCAGCACTAAAGTTCAGGTACTTCGATTACCTCTAATTTCGCTCAAAATCTTGAAATGAAAGTAATTAATATCCATACAAATATTCTTCGAAACCTCCTAATTGGAAACGTTTAATGATAAGTTTTAAATAAATACAAAATTTTTTAAAGTATAATAATTTCGTTTTCAGCAGCTGATAGCTTACATACTACCCCTGTAATTGTCATTAAAAAAGAACATAAAAAGCTGTACAAGATGAACTACTTCCTCTGAACTTCTGAGAACATTTTAGCTTTCGCAATGGAAAATTAGTAAACCAGATTTAGAAAGATAGTACGTTATTTCTATTTTTATCCGAATTTCAAAAATATATATATATATATATATATAAATTTTATCTTTTACTGTAAAAAATCGATAATTTGGGTACAGATGAGTTAGGCAAAGGCATAGGCATAATTAACTTTAGAAGCTCCTGGGAGCTAGAGCTCCATATCCTCTATATTCAATGTGGAATGTATCATGATTACCGATCTCTAAAATTGATAATAATAGTACTGAGAGTATGTGTGGGTTATTTCTATTTCTATTTTTATCCGAATTTCAAAAATATATATATATATATATATAAATTTTATCTTTTACTGTAAAAAATTGATAATTTGGGTACAGATGAGTTAAGCAAAGGCATAGGCATAATTAACTTTAGAAGCTCCTGGGAGCTAGAGCTCCATATCCTCTATATTCAATGTGGAATGTATCATGATTACCGGTCTCTAAAATTGATAATAATAGTACTGAGAGTGTGTGTGGGGGGGGGAGTGAATTAAATTAAATTACAAATAGTTTTAGAAGTTTAGGTTGGTAGGTAATGAAGGAATAACTGAGGGTGTAGAGAAACGATTAATAAAAGCGAGAGAGGATTTTGGAAAAAAATATTTAACCTGAGACAATCGAGGAAGATTCAATGCGTAAGGATGGCCGGACAGAGGTCCAACGAGAACGAAGCAGCGAATTCTACGAAGAGAGCTAATGGGATGTGAGTCACTGGACGGAGCTACATGAACAGATGAATTATTGAAAATCAGAATGTCATATGATTTCCTGTGACAAGCTCAAAACAACTGTAAAGCTGACAGTTAACATAGCTACAACCGAAAATGTTTGCATAACTTGTTCAATCATATCTCTGAGATGATTCGTTAGGTCGACTAAATAAATGTTAAGTCGGCTGTAAAATGTGGAGCTTGAATAATATCTTCCAGACGTGGCAATTTCAGAGAGCACAAGCAATTTCATATCTTAATCTTTATGATTTTCGTAGACTCAAACATGATAGGCGCATCACCAGCGCCTCCAGAAATCATAGACCTTGGTTTCGCACTTTTTGCAGGCTCTTCGAACTGGCGTGGCTGCCAGGCATGCAGACAGGAAAAGAACACCAAAAGCTGAATTATTGCAGTTCCCGCAGACAAGATGCAGTCAAGCCAGCCCACAAAGTAAAGAACTAAAATGTTTCACGAAACGTAGTGCAAA
This sequence comes from Dolomedes plantarius, assembly GCA_907164885.2. Taxonomy (NCBI): domain Eukaryota; kingdom Metazoa; phylum Arthropoda; class Arachnida; order Araneae; family Dolomedidae; genus Dolomedes; species Dolomedes plantarius. The sequence continues at coordinate 53,008,140 of OU015496.1, read as the reverse complement.
ATCTAAATTACTTGAAGAGAATAAAGCTGTAAAAGACCCTTATAAGAGGAATCACGTAAGCAAAAAGGGGCCTCTCCAGCGTACCCAGAAGCCATGGAACTAGGTTTCGCCTTTGTTACAAAACTAGTAACAAACGCATTAGAGTGATTTCCCTTTGAAATTCATTTCTCTCCGTACTTGTCAGCTATGCTCTGCCCATGACCATGAGCAAATCTAGCCCTAGGTACTAGATGCTCTACAGATACCTATCTTTGCATAAGTGACCCGTCTCATTAAGGCGTGTATCGTGCTATTTTATCTTCAAACATAATGTGTTTTTAAAATTATGCGTTTTAAAATCTATGGCCCTTAAAATGTAATCGGTGGGAATAAGGCTAATATTGGATCTTTTATCGGTGAGAATATTGGCTCTTTTCCAAAAAGAAAGACTTTTTTTATTATAAACTCGGATTATAACATCTTGGATTATTACAACATTATAACATCGGATCTTTAATTATAACATCGGATTGAAAAACAGCTAATATTCTGTAAAAATTTCTAATATTTTAACAAGGTTATGAACCTTTTCTTTTATTGGAACTGTTCAATTATTTACCGTCAAGTATTCACAGGTACTATCTAGTATATATAGTGTAGTGCTTGTGTGTTAGCGAAAATAAAATATTGTGAATATTTACTTGTGTGGTGCTAAATCTATTACCATTAATGTCCTGAACAATCGAACCATAGAAGTAGAGGTCGACAATTTATATATATATATATATATATATATATATATATATATATATATATATATATATATATACACTCATGGACAAAAAAATTAGCGCACCAAGAAGGAGTCGTCAAAACGAAACGAAATTTTACATACGTAATGACTACTTTGATATAAGTAAATGATAAGAAAATCAAAGAGAAAGGATAATTTATTTCAGAGAAAAAGGCAAAAGAACGGAGGAGTTAATACTCCGTTGGACCCCCTCTAGCGCGAATGCACGATGCGATACGATCGGGCATTGAGTCATACAAGTTCTGTATGATGTCTTGAGACATTTCGTTCCATATTTGCTGTAACCTTGCCTCTAGTTCGTTCAAACTCGGGGGATGCCCAACTCGTCGTCCCAAATGATCCCAGATATGCTCGATTGGAGACAAATCTGGGGATCGGCAGGCCAAGGAAGGGTAGTAACAGTGCGGAGACAATCTTGTGACACCCTTGCCGTATGAGACCGAGCATTGTCTTGTTGAAAAATGGCTCCTGGGAGTCGTTGCATGAGTGACAACACATGTGGTTGCAGGATTTCATGAACATACCGCTGGGCTGTAATGGTGCTACGGAACAATACTAGGGGTGACCGTGTATTGTAGGCAATGGCACCCCATACCATCACACCAGCTGTGGGAGCGATGTGTCGCTGTACAGCAAAGGCAGGATTGAAGCGTTCTCCACGGGCTCTCCACACACGAACACGATTGTCATCACTGCCGATATTGAATCTGGATTCGTCGCTAAAGACGACCTGGTTCCATTCCGCTGCAGTCCAGTTTCCTCGTGCGAGGCAAAACTCCAAACGGAGGCGTCGATGGGTGGGCGTCAAGGGCAGCACACGTAATGGGCGCCGCGATACCAACTGTCCTTCAGCCAGGCGCCTTCGTATGGTTCGAGAAGACACAGAGGCCCCTAGTGAAGGTGCTACTTGTGCCTGGATGGCGGCCAATGAAGCAGTTGGCTGTACGCGGCATTTCTTACGATGTGGCGGTCTTCTCGACGACTGGTCTGTCGAGGGCGTCCTGAGCCTGGTCTTCATGTACATGACATCTCTCAGGTCCACTGGTCCCAACACCTCCTCACAACACAATCAGAGCGGCCTAATTGACGAGCTACTCGCCTAGCTGACCACCCAGCTTCCATCATCCCGACGATTCTCCCCCTCTCAAACTGCGACAACTGCTTATATTGTCTTCGAACACGGCGTAATGGCATGTCTATCTCAGCTCTTCCTTTGTAAATGATTCAGCACACTGAAACAAGCTTTGGTTACCTGTTTTATACTCCACAGAGTACGATGTTCAACGCCCTCTACCGGCTATACATAATGCGCAATCACGCTGCATTTCTAATCATTTGCATATCTCCCCGACATGTACCTTCATTGCAAGTTTCGTTACGATCCCGCAATTATTTCTTGGTGCGCTAATTTTTTTGTCCATGAGTGTATATTCATGCACACATATATACATTGGTTGGGATCCAGATATGGGGACTCCCAATTTCATCGCCTTAGTGGCAACCCATCCGTATAAAAAGATTGCTAACAAGGATACATTTTTTTTTTTTGGGGGGGGGGGGCTTAGTTTACACACGTTGTCAGGTATAATACTTAGGAACACAATGATTAAATCGTCTTTTTTAGTCAAGAAGGATTCAGATCAAGAGACATGAACGATTATTCCTATTTTATGAATTAACCATCACGAAATAACAATTGAAGGGGATACATATTGCTTAAATTCACTAAAGGAAGACAAAAAGGTGATTGTGACTCAATGACATCAAGAAATTCACCAGAGTTTCCATTGTCTTATCAACCTCCAATAGCCTGATGAAGGGAAACAAACCATGACAACAGAAGAATTCCGTTCAGTTGTTTACGTAAACTTTTCAAATTGTGTATGTTTATTCAGGCTTTCTTGGCAGAAGGCATAATTGCTTGCCCTTTGGCGGGAGAACAAAGGGGGGTTAATTTGGCGTAATGCAAAGTTAAATAATCACCAAATAGTTGCCAAGAGGATTTCACAGCATGTAAAGGGTAAATTATCGGAAGTCCAAAATTCATGATTGCTTTTTGTCTACATCATAATTTATTATCGATGTATCATTGGTGCATCAGCCTGTGATAACATCTTTTTTTACGGTAGTTCCTTTTTAAGCGGCCTTGCTGAGAAAGGGAAATTGTCGAGAAACAAATGGTTACCGATACACACAAGAAATTCATTTAATATCTACACTACACAATCTATTTAATATACACATACAGAAGAAATTTAATGCAAATTTGTATTTATTACTTTATTTATTAAAATGTGTAAGCAATATATTTAAAATAAACATATATAACAAATGGTTACAGATATAATGGTTAAATATATAACAAATGGCAAGCGTTTGTCTCGCCAAGGCAGAAATTTCCCTTTCTCATCATGGCCGCTACAAAAAGGAAGTACCGGTTTAACTAATGAGCTCTAATTTGCAGATTAGATAGTTTTGAATATATCTTAATCATACCTATAAAATAAAGCCTCATAAAATTAGTTTATTTTATAACTTCCCTATTTTATAAATTTGTTCTTCTACACAACTGTTGTTGTTGTTTTGTTTCTAATGCCCTCTGGCCGGAATTCATTCCAGACCAGGTCCATCTACGTTACATGTCAGAGGGGTGCGGCTCGATGTATATTATATTTTATAACGGTACCACAAGGGTCGGATGGTCCCATTTAGCCAGGTGTCACTTCAATTTTGACCGAGCACCCCCCCGCCAGAGGGTCCCTTCTTGGGGGATCGTACCCTCTCCCACCCTCTCGGACCTCATCGAGGGACTTTCCGGTCTACGGATTTAACGTGCCCATATCCGGCCTAGACACGAAGGTATTTAACGGGGCTTGTCAGGATTCGATCCGAGCACCCTCAGCTCCGAAAGCCGGCACGCTACCGCTAGGCTACTTCGAGCCCTCTTCATAAGTCACTAATCAATAATATCCTAAATATATCCAACATTTGCCCACGCACTATGTCTCTGTTGCATTTTGAAATTATACCTTACAAATATTATTATAATTCTTACAGATTATTTCATTACCAGTAGAAAACATTAGATCCAAATACTTACTAAGTCAATCATATTTTAGCAAACTAATAATTACAGAATAATAATAAAAATTTGCGTTTATATGTTATTATAAAAAAATGCTCTTTACCTACTATTTCTGGGGTATTAATTTTGCTGTTGGAGAATTTTGAAACTATTGAATAAAAAGAGGGAAATTTTATATTTCAAACTTTTATGCTTACATAATGTCGCGTGATATTATAGCTTGAGTTATTTTTGTTGCCCAAGAATATATTTCCGGAATCAAAAGTGCTTAATGATATTGTAGCATGTACACTCTCAAATGCAACATGCAAAATTTGTGTGATTTTTTTTATTTATTTAACCTACCACCAAACATTTAAGTTTATATAATGCAGTTGAGTGCAGAATGTCAAATCGAAGCTCTTGCAAAAATGAAGAGCAAAAGGATTGTTTTAAACGCAGGAAAGTACTCGTATTCACATGGAAATGCAGCCTAAACAACTTTACGCCACTGCAAAAGGGAAGACAGGGGAGCTTCACGTGTGAAACAATTAGGAATGACATCTATTTTCTGTCCTCCGGTTTCCCCGTGGTAGCATCCATGGCGTTGCATCAAATTGCTTGATTGTCATTCATTTAAATCGGAGTGTAGTAGTGGTTTCAGTGAATGAAAACCTCCTTCCAACTGACGTTCAGCCATGACTGTATGTGTGAACAACTATTCACATTAAAATTCTCTCTAGCCCAAAATGCATTTCATGTGGGACTGGGGGTATAATGGGGGAAGGGGGGTGCAGCGTATCTCAAGGAATGCTTGGCTTTGTCGAGGAATGTTTATGATTAGGGTTTCCAAATATCCGGATTTTCTGTAAACTCCAAACTAACCGCAAAAGCAGTGACGTCATATATGCCTTCGAATATCCCCAGTTGAACGGGGCGGTGCGTCGTCCGCCACCTCCGCGAAGCCAGCGATATCGCCGTATGACGTCATAACAGCTGAACTAGGGTTTCCAAATATACGGATTTTCTATAAAATCGATTATAGGATAGTAATTTTACAGTTAGCCAGAGAATACCGGATAACCAAATAAAAATAAATATTACTGCACTGTATAAATAGTGCTTTTATTGCTTTTAAATTTTAAATTACAAAATGTTATTCATTTTACCACGTTTTTATTAACTCGCTTTCTTGTTTGTGTGTTTGTCCAATACAAATCTTGCAATCAATTTTTAACTAACTTGCCGACTAGCTAGAAATTTGAAACTTTTAGAATAGCTCAGAACACGATGACAATGCATTCTTTTAATACTTTTAGCCATCTTTAAGCAGATTGATTTTATTTTCAGTTAATTTTGTTTTGTAGGATGGTGCAGCCATCTATCGGCCGGGACGGGAACGAAAAGTTAAACGCAAGTCACGCTCGCAATTCCCGAGCTAAACGACTGATTACGCATTTGATATCTCTTTATTACGCATTTGATCATCTCCTTTCAAGTTGATGGGATAATTCATCAAAAAAAAATTTTAAAAAGTATTTATCAATACATAGAATTGTCAAGTTTATATGATTCAACAGAAAATTTAAAAACGTGGTATATAAAAAGTTCTTTTTATCTTGTAATTATTTTATTTAAATAATATTTCAAAAATACTAATGCATTCAATGATGTGAAAGAAAGCCTAGATCTAATATTTTACAGAAATTTCTAGAAACGGAAAAAGCTCTCTCCGAATCTATTGAAGTCGGTTTCGCCATTTTCAGTGCCTTATACAGCAATACAAGATTTTGTGTTCTCTTAGAAGTTTTCTTGAAGATGTTAAATTCCTACTTTAAAGTGCCGGTATCATTTGATGTTCTTACTAGTTTAATGTTGAACGCGTTTGAAATATATGAGCTTAGTTCTTCACGTAATTATTTTTCTAGTTCACCATGAGATACAAATTCTTCACACAAAACGCCCTCTTCATCCTCAGAATGCTGTATAGTCTCATTAGGATAAAGTCTCTTCATAAGAGCTGTAGCAAAACTTAGAACAGATTTTGTTGGAACATTTGTAGGATCAACAAGACATTTCATTAAAGCCGTAATGTTGTCATTAAAGGCCCGTTGCACACACTGCGTTTTTATCCGTGGCGGAAAAAATCCGTTCCAACAGTAGTCAAAACATCCGCCGGCGCACAGTGGCACTCGGCAGTTGCACAAGCTACCGTCGACGGAAAATTTACCGATATTTTTTTTCCGCCCAGTGTGCAAGCTCCAATTGACTTCTGTAGTCTACTGTTGGAACGACATCGACGGATTTTTTCCGCCACGGGTAAAAACGCCATGTGTGCAACGGGCCTTATCGCGATCCAAAAGCTTGTGAAATTGGCGTTTTCACTTTATACGAATTTAATGCAAACTTTTATTTTAATGCACAGTGTGTTTTCTTAAATGACAAATTGACAAGTGACAATTTGGAAAATGATTTACCAAATATTTCACAAAATAAAAAGTAATACGTCAAAATTCAAATTTCAACGCCTATTTTATATGAAATTTTTAAAATGTAAGTTGCGGATATCCGGAAAATATTGGACGGATATCGGATACGATTAAGAATTTAAAAACCGCGTACAACGGATACGGATATATCCGTTTTGGAAACCCTATTTATGATAGATACTTCCAGACCAGAGAGTGACTGCGGTCCCTACTTGATTTCTCATTGCGAACTGTGAAACTGTTGCTTTTATCATTATTTTAAATTTTCTTTGATTACAATCGAAGTCTTTTATTTGTATTTTATATATTTTTGTATGTTTTTATTTCAAGAGGGGCTGGGGGTGCCTTGGGTGGATTGCAGATCTGTACTGTATATCCGGCATCCTCCAGCCCCACAGAAATTGAAAATGCATCCGAACTTGGGAAATTAACCCTCTACTGCGTATTCAGGCTCTTGCTACGTAGTGACCGACTTTCAGGTGTATCATGGACGATAGACCTTGTAGGTCTGGGGGTCCGAGGTGTCAATTCAAAGGTATGTTTTTATTTCAAGTTTGCTTTATTTCTTAAGGTTTTTGTGTTGTGTTCTCGCACACTGGCGAATGATTTTTATCAACTGCTATTGCTGGAAATAAAAAAAATCGACTACACGCTTCAATCAGCATTCTATGACAACAGCTTCGGTTTCACTTGCGAAATTTGTGATCGGTTTCAAAAGGGCTTGAAAATAGTGCTTTTCGAATGTGTTAACACTTTATTCACACAGTTTCCAAATGAATACGTAATACAATTTCAAGTATGTCTTGGATTGTTAAATAATGACAAGTTTCCTCTTTTATCAAAACTTAATGGTTTTCGATAGCCAAACAAACCCGACAGATTACCACAGCTAGATGCAATAATTGAGAGAACGATTTCGCCCTGTTTGCCATTCAGGCATATAAGCCGTTTACGCTGGGAAGACAACTACGTCATCATTGGGTAAGTAATAAACATACCTGTTGGCGTTAAAAACATGGCTTGTCAATTACCAAGACAACTTGATGACAAGTATGTTTTTAATGTAAATATAAAGAAGAGCATACGCTACCCTACCATAATGAACCGGACGCCAGTGGATTTCATAAAATTCGACTGCATGTCAGATTTTATACAAATCCAGTACTCGCGCGTGACCTGTTAAGGTTAAATACGATACGCTAAGAGGTAACGTCGTTAGTTCTGTTTGAAATTTTGACAATATGTCTAAACGAAAGGAACTTAGTGACTGTGAATGAAGTGTTATAGTTGGTCGTCACATTAGTGGCAAGACTATTCGAGCTCGGCAATTGCGGTAGAATTATCCCAGCCACGGTCAGCTGTTGGTGATGTCATGAAGAAGTGGAAGACTACGGGATTTCGGACACGAACTACACACGTTGGTCGTTCGCGTTAGGACCCAACGAGATTGGCGTGTCCTGAAGCGTGAGGTTCGTAAAAACCGCAAGAAACCACTCCAAATCATCAATAGTGAGTTTCAACATGCAGCAGGGGTTTCGGTGAACCTCAATAGTTTGCGGAAAGAACTGCACACCCTCAATATCCACGGATGTGTTGCCGCACACAAACCAAACATCACCCCATCCAACAAAGACGGCAGACTCGCTTGGCGTTTGCAACGTCGCAACTGGACTGTGGACCACTGGAAAATTGTTTTATGGAGCGACGAGTCACGCTACAAGCTCTTCCAGTCGGATGGGCTTGCTTGGTTTTGGCGAATGCCTGGCGAACGTTTGTTACCCGAGTGCATCTTTCATCTCTCAAGTTCGGTGATGATGGTGTACTTGTTTGGGGGTGTTTTTCATGGTATGGCCTGGGACCTTTGCATGTTGTTCCTGGTAAATTGAACGCCGATGCCTACATGAACATTTTGGACAATCAGGTTCTTCCTACGCTCTGACAATTTTATGGAATAGCTGGCATTTTTAACGAATGTTACTTCCAGGACGACAAAGCTCCATGTTGCAGCCTCTGTCAAGCAGTGGTATCAAGATATCGATGTAAAACGTCTTCCCGGGCTTGCTCAGAGTCCCGACCTAAACCCCACAGAACAATTGTAGGACGAGTTAGAGCGACGCTTACGGACCATGGAACCACATCCGAAATCTACAGCTGAGCTGGCAACATTCTTATTAGCAGAAATAGACACAAATACCCATAGCTGTGTATCAAAACTTGTTGAAAGTATGCCCAAAAGGGTTGCTAGTGTAATTGCAGCACATGGGGGACCATCCCCTATGAAAGTATGTATTCTTTCCCTTATACCATCACATCTTGCTGTCCGGTCCATTATTGTAGGATATTGTATATTCATAAATCAACCTATTTGGATGGTTTCGTCAGAAAGTCATGCTTAAAGCTTGGTTATCTTATTTAATTAATCAGCCATTTAAGTTGTACGACATTAACCTAGAATGGATTTTGAAGTAGACAATCGCTATTCAAAGAATCAACAATCAGAGGTTTAATAACAACACAGCCGGAACCACAGCCTACTTTTCTATGAAAATGTTTCTATTCTCAATGCTAATCGAATAATTAAAGAGCGCTAAGAAAATTAGCCCTAATATATGTCCTAATATATGTATACTAAAACTCATATTATACTTACGGGTGACTTTAACATTGACGTTGGTAAAAATAAAAGCATAATTGAATTTATGAAAAGACAGTTTATTTTAAAATATATTCTAACAACGCCAACTACATTGGGTAATACTTCGATTGATTTAGCGTTTTCAAGAAATATAGTTATAAATTGCATTCCATTCATTTCTTACTTTTCTTATCATAGCCTACTCTTTAATAAAGCAATTATTAGGTAAGTTAGTATACATTTAAAGTAAGGAAACCAGTTGTAACTTATATGAGAAATAATTAAACTTCAATCATCTCAATTTCTGTACATTTATTTCATGAATCTAATAACGTTATTTACGACTACGATTCTATACTAGGCTTAAGACGTATTCTGTATAAAACCTTGTGGCCGTGTCCTGAACACAACTTACCTTTTCCTCGCTCTCTCTCTTTCCTTACTATAAGTCAAAAATACTTAGTATCTACTGACATTTTTTTTACTGTGAAAACATTTCTTCGTATAACTGGGTAATATACAGAAAACAATACTGAATTTAATCACTATTAAATTAGTTTTGATAAATAAATAACTTTTGAATCAAAAGTTATTTAATCAAAAGTCTACTCTTTGATTTTAGATAAACAATGTTGGGACAATATCAATGCTTGTAGAATCTGTTGAGTGTAATTTTTTTCAAAAATAATACATCAAAAATGTTTTTAGGTCTTTTTATTATGAGAACAATGAAACCCATACTTTGGGAAAATGCAAAAATGTAGGCGATTTGTCTTTGTCAATGCTATTTGGGTTTTTTCCTTTAAATTTACTGAAAAATTTTGCTATCAGTAATTTACCAGCTTAAAAGCTATACCTCCGGTTTTAAAAACTGTAATCTGATATACTTCAGTGATTTTCTTTACAGTGAAAATAATTCAATGTATTGTGTGATTACTGGATATTAAATACTAAACTGACTCTCTATGAAAATAGTCATGACTGGAATTCTTTTGGGATTATTGAGAGAAAATATTGCTTTCCTCTCTAAATGATGCTGTGTATGATGTGTTGTTCATATTTATCTGTAAATAAAAATATCATTCTTATATTATGTTGATTATGAGAACATTAGAAAAAAAAAAAAAAAAAATATATATATATATATATATATATATATATATATTATATTGATTATCTTATTCAACATAATGTGTGTGTATGTTTTAGTTAAAAAGTACTACTGCTCATAACTTTATTTTTATTTCTTTTTCTATATCAGATTTCCTCCACAACTTTTTCTACTAATTCCATTTTCCTACCTTAACCCTCAAAAATTCTGAAAAAGAATATCTGATGAAGACTCTTCAACTGTCAGATGTTTGTTATCTAATGTTTGGACACTATGTAATCAATGGCTGCATCTAGTGTACGTTCTTATATGTACACAGAACTCACTTTTCTCGGGGGAGCCTGTAACCCCTAGAGGGCGCGTCCCTAGGTGGCAGATATGGGAATTCCTCTATTGGTTACCCAATAGGTGGTAGAAGGGAAATAAAATACCTTCCGCAAACCAACAGACATCGTGGTCAAGTCAGTCTTCAGAACTAGTGGTGCCTCGCCTCAAATGAAGCTGTATACTACTCTTCGCCATGGATCCCCACTGGTATGCCGCAAATGACCCAGCGTCCAGGCCTCTCTCTGCAGGAGTTCTAGATCTCTCCGACGGGCATGGTGCGACTTAGAAGCGTACACCTCCACAGTATAAAATTCGTGGAGGGACAGAAATCTTTTTCTGTTTGTCCTTGTTCCCTTCCTTCTTCTCCTGCTCACCTCTGAGAATGTATGGGCGTCTCTTTGAGACAGCTGTTGGTTGAGCAGGATATTGTCTGTGTTTCTCTTTTGCGGAGGGGTCTCTTGGACTTGGTGTAGGCTTTCCTACACCAAAGGGATTGGAAAAATGCATTGAGAAAGAAATGCAGTGAAACTTCTCTATTGCGGCCAGTCATGGTTCCGAAAAAAAAGTGGCCGGTTATGAGGGGGCGTCAAAGAAAGGTTTCTTCCATAACTCTCTATGGAATCGTTAATCGGTTCGGAACAAAATATGGGTGTTTAGAGAATTGGCCGTCAAATAGGGATGGCCGGCTAGAGAAGTTTCCCTGTATATCATTATTTATTAATTCATTCTAATAGTTTAAATAAAGTTGTGAAAAAAAACCAGTTCAGATAGACATTTTAAAGGAAAATTAACAATTTTTAAGTTAAGAACTTTATATATATCAAATACGAACTCGGATAAATAACTTATTATTACTTAAAAAGCATGAAAAATCCATATAAATAGTATGGTTTCAGTTTCAAAGGTCGATGTTAGATACGTCGCGCGCGCCATCTAGTGGTGGTGACCAAATGTGAGAAACTTTTATAACACGGTGCCTTACCTCTTTCACATAACTCATGCTAAGGAATTAAGAATGCAAACCTTCCGTGTTCAAAACTACTTCCTGTTACTCCTCCACCCTACTTTCTTTGTCAGTCATAATCGAAATTTTAATCGAATCGAATTGATACCTCGGTAATCGCAGTACGCTCGGTAATCGCACAATACGCTCGGTAATGTGAATTCGACCACAATAGTCAATTTTTTTTTTTTTCTAGAATGAATAAAAACTTACATTAGTTATTATATTTGATTTTACTTTAGATTAGCTGAATTTTCAGATCTTTTGAATTGAAATTTTAATCTATATCTATTTTTGACTCTTAATCGGTTATTATTTTAATGAAGTTAGATTTGGCGTGTCGAATGTTAGTATTTCGATTAAATATGACTGATTTAAGAAATTTAAGTTTAATTAGTTGGTTTCATCAGAAAAGTGAATGGATATTAACTGATTTGCATGTACACTTCGTAATGTACGCGTGTTATTTTTAAGTACATGTGTATTTAAGTTTATAGTTTTTATTGTGTTACAAATTCGCCTTGAAAACCGATTTCTCTTTCGCAATATATCAGTTTTACATTGATTTTAGTTCGTCAAAAGATATATAGGTAAAGTGCAAGTTATATTTATCGTCAACACCTAATTTTAATTTCAAAGATCAAAGATATTTTTAATGTTTAAAACAATTTTTTTTTCTTTATTTGATTCATTTTTTTAATGCATGGAATATTTAATACATCTGTTCGTCTATGCATTGTTTAGGTCACAATTATTATGTACTCCACTTGCGTGTAAAACGTATTATTTAAATTTAATTTAATTTTCATAAGCAAAAGTAGTAGCTGAGGTCTGAGTGCCAGTTACAATTTAAGCAAAATTTTTTGCCGAATTTGATACTATGTTTTGTTGACAACCTTTCCTCTCTCCCTCCATCTTACGATAATTGTGTTTGATGTTACAGATACTTCAGTTGGTTAATAAATCATGATTGCTTAAACAATATGTTTCTCCCATTTTTGTATTAGTTTTCTGAAATACTGTTGTTTCGTAAATAGTAGTGGAGAATTGAAAATTCTTATATGCAAAGAAATAAATCATTTTTGCAATCCAAAGTATGAAACAGAATATTTCTGGGGGAGGGGATGTAAAGTTCATAGAAAAACTTTTTTATATAAGTGCATGTATTTATTTTATCAAATATTCATAACTATATGCTTGCTTTATTTAAAGAGGCACAGTTAACTGTACATTTTTTCTGATATAAAACCCTGTCCTGATGTAAAACGATATTTGAATTTTAAAAAAATTATAACTTTATTTTATTACTGAGTGCAGTGCACAGTTGATCATGGGCAAAATCTTTAACATTGACTTCCTCAGTATTATCCAATTTTTAGAGTGAACTGAAATTTAGCTGTTTTATCCACTATTCAGAAGTTTGCCAAATCATTACCATCGTGCTGCCAGTAACAGTATTTTACCATGAATGATGATTACTATAATCAGTGTGCTATTTTCTTTGTGCAAGGTTATTCGGAACAGAAGTAGTATACGCAACGGGCCATCGCCAATTTGGCGCCAAAATCCCATTCGGAGAGCTGTTAGGCTTAAACTGCGAAATGTAAACAATGAATTGGAAAACAAACTTACTGCTGGCTTTATGAAACTCGTTGGTGCACACGGGATCTTCGCTTTGCTCAGATACTCTTGTTTCACTCCGCTACGCTCCGTTACTCATCCGTCCAAAAACATTACAGAAAATCCCCAGCCGCTGGCTTCGCTACATACCGCTGGCTGTTGTACAGTAAAAAAAAGCTTCCGCTGGCTGTAGCGGTCAGTAAAACAAAGCTTATTGCAAAAAAATGTTAAAAAATACCATCCGATCTTAAAATCCTCCCTGCCAGAATATAAAAACCACCCAAAAACCATCAGATATGGCGAAAAATCGCCCCTTGGCGTTCGTTGCGTATACTACATCTGTACCGGTTATTCTTAAATGTTGGTCAGTTAATAAACTTTTTTTAATCTGAAAGAAGTTGATATAAGTCCAAGCTATTTTCACCTTATTGCAGAATAATTGCTCTACCATTTAACAGTTTTGAATGTGCGTTAATCTTGTGTAACAAATACTCAAAACTTCTTAAAATCTGTGTTAAAAATGACAGTTGGCTTCAAATTCATTAATCTGGTTCATCAAGCTGTGGATGATTATACCGTTTGATTCACTCGATGAATAGTTCATGTGTAGCTATATGCAGCATAAGTAATATTACAGAGAAATTGATGTAACAAATGATATTGTTTCTCATATATAATATCTTATGTATTTAGTTAATATTTTTAAAAATTAATACAAGTCTTATTTCATTTACTGTTTGTTAGTTAGGGCATTTTTTTCTCTTAAGTATATCAGACATTGAAAGTTTAATCTTGCATTCAAGATATGGTAGCTCAGAATAACAATGTTGTGTTTCCCTGAATAATATTATGCTTTTTTCTGTATTATAAATTCTCCAGTTGATATTTCTGAAATATACTTAAACTACTGCATTATTCTTAAACATTTTGATCAATTTTTACCTAAATGTTATTAGTTCTACCGCACTTATGTCTGTACAATTAAGTGACTAATCAATTATTCAATGCAATAAAAGGCCAGAAATCTGAGATTTTTTTTAAAAAATGCTTGTTAAACACATGCTGTAGGTTATGCTACTTAAAAATTAAAATAAATTTTGACTATTATTATCTCTAATAATAAAATTAACGTGTTCTCTCATTTAGAATGAATATATCATCAAATTTCCCCTAAACCTTTATTTGAAGATAACGTCCTTCTTTTCAATGTGTTTACAACTCAGTGATATTTATTTCTGCATTTTACTAAGTAAATTATGACTGAGTGATAATCTTAAGTATTTTTTTCCGACATATAAACAGTGTTTGTTTATATTTTCTTATGAAGTACTTTGAATTCCCTTTCAGTATAGAAACTCTCCCTTTCAGTATGCAAATAATCATCATATTATCCTTGTAATATCAGTCTATTTAAATTTCTGTATTTAGCAATTAAAGTTATATTTAATAGTATTTTCCATTGATTGTATTTACCTGGTTAATGAACAAAGCACTGAGGTTGGTATAATTCTTCATTTAAATATTCGTTACTTATATATTATATCAATTTTTTTTTTTTGTTCAATCTCTACTATGATTCTGTTTACTTATAAATATAACAGTAAAATAATTTTTCTGCTGTGATAATTAAAGCAATAAGTCAAACTTAACTAAATTAGTCAAATATATTTATGCATATATATTTGGCATAATTAGAACTGCTTTTACTGATCCCTTAAAAAAAGTTCAATAGCAAATTAAAACTCAAGAACTGCAGTCACTACTCAAAGCTTTGAAAAAGACCAATGCTGGAACCTCATTGCACACGGGAGAATTTGTATAGGTTTCATGACAGAGGCTTTCATAAATGTTAATTATTTGGTGGGTTTTTTTTTTTTATTATTTTACTAGTTTAACTTTTATATATTAAGTTAGCCCCTGTTGCTAATAAATAGTTCTTCTGTAAGAATTCTTAAACACACTATACTCATCCTTTTCTTAAACCTAGATATTAGCTTTTTAGAATTTGGGACAACCGTTTAATGCTATGTGAGTCATATAAGACAGATTAGCTTGTTTGGTGTTGATAACTTATTTTGTGTTCAGTTGTTTTAACATCATTTTGCTATATTTAGCAGTGACATATTATTTCTAAAAATTTTAGAATTGGGGAGGGGTACTTAATTCAATATAGATTGAAAAATTTCCTTATCTTTCTTGGGAGAATGGTGTTTTATAATTTAAATGTGAATAGAGGAGGGAAAAACAAAATTTTGTATTTCAGATTTATGAGAATAAGCCTGGGGCTATGGTGGTTTAGAATAGATGTTTTCAACATGTGTTATATGTATATAACATTTCTACTTGATATGACTGAAATATATGTAAATAAATATGTTCATTTTACTTGGTTTCAAATCTTAATACCTTTAATCATTCTCTTCATTTTCAAATAGCCAAATACTTGAGTATTTATATAATATACTTGGCATATTCTCATCATGCCATAGTTAGTTGTGGAAATTTAGAATTTTTTTTCTACATCTGGAAATATACCTAAAAAAATAAGAAAAAGCACAACATGTTTTTCTAGCTGTAAAAATTACCAATACCTAATATTTTGAAATTTAAATTTTTATTTTTTTTTTTTTACCTATGGCTTTATTTGGAAAATTAATCCATATTTACAGGCAACACAAACAGCAAAGAACTAAGCATTGAACAGATGCATAAAGCACAATAGTAAACAAAGTCAGATAAAAGGTGTTGAAAGTTCATCATATCTCTAGCGTCCCAGTATAATTTGGTAAAGTTCTGACTTTTCTGGGCTTCCGTATCAAGTCCTGGGCATGTAAGTAAATGATCTGCATTCATATTGTCAGCCCTGCAGACCTGGCATTCACTTTTGGTTAGGATGCCAATTCGGTTTAAATGTTCTGCTAGACAGTCGTGGCCTGTTTTAAGTCTGAAATGTGCCACTGCTTCTGTACGGGATTTATGACTATAGTCTTTCCAGCTGTCCTGGATCTCTTCCCAACGTTTCCCTTTAGATAGCAAGTTCTGTTCTGTCTTAAGTTTTAAAGAGATTTTGTTGTAGATGTTTTTCTTTATTGAGCCTGTAGAGACTGGATGAGTTAATTGTTGTTCTAGGGTTCTCTTCTTTGCTAACGAGTCGGTTCTTTCGTTACCTTCAATGCCAACGTGCGATGGGATCCATTGAAACACTATCACTTTATTATTGCTTTCAAGGAGTTTAATATTTTGTTTTATTTGGGGGATACCAGGCAATTCAGTGCGATGATTCGTCGTAACAGCCTGTATTGCAGCCATTGAGTGAAATTTAAATTAATAAACTACTTTCAACATAGGAGATTTAAAATACAGCGAGTTAAATGCTCTGTTTTTTTATTTATTTATGAAAAAGTTAACTCAGCTCTTTGAATTTTGTTTATTATATTACTAGCTAACATCCACCCTTGGCTGATGAGCCATTAGGCGACATGCTGACCAGTAGAGATGTGCCTTGATGAACAGAGCATTTTT
Source organism: Dolomedes plantarius (assembly GCA_907164885.2). NCBI lineage: Eukaryota > Metazoa > Arthropoda > Arachnida > Araneae > Dolomedidae > Dolomedes > Dolomedes plantarius. Next base: position 52,991,576 of record OU015496.1, on the reverse strand, counting down.
GTGCTCTAGTTCATGATCCAGACCAGCATAGACTTTAAGGTTATTTGTGTCCATCATCACGTGGCCACACAGCTGGCATTGCAAAAAATTTTATTTTTAAAATATCAACAATGGTTAATGATGAATTGATAATGAGTAAGGTTATGAATAAAAAGAAAGCAGATGCATATAGGTTTTAAAGTTTGAAATGTTTACAATCCCAAGGTTTATCAGGGTTTTTAAATATTAATATGGACCTTTAAAAGTACTTTTAAAAAATAAATCATGCAAAATCTTTCTTGCCTTGTTAGTGTCTCTTTAAGACTGTCCTTTAAGTTCATTGATATATATATGTTATAATAATGCTACATCAGTTCTCAGTGGCGCACCCAGGGGGCCCTGCCCCCCCCCCCCCCAAAGAAGTAGAAATATTGATTTTGCATTATAAATATTTGTATTCGTTCATCTCGGCCCCCCCCCCCATGCATTATAAATATTTTTATCCATTCATCTCGGGGCCCCCCCCCCCCCCCCCCCAAGAAAAAATCCTGGGTGCGCCACTGTCAGTTCTATTCCATTAATTCTCTACTTTTAATATTGTTATCCCTTATATAACAACTTCCGTTTTCTGTATGGTCCCTAGGTATCACTGGACATACTGCACCACAGATAGTTATGTGGACAAACAGAACTAAATTTTCCATTGTGCTACAGTGAGTGTCGAACTGTGCACTTTGAGATTGGATATCAATTGAATCAGTTACCATTATCCATTTTCTCTACTCTTTTTAAATATGTAAATAGCTTCCAGTCTATTATATTTCTCATAAATTGTTAACCAAGTAAATAACCATAATGTGTACAGTTAATAAACTTATTATTCTCGTTAAGTGGATAATTTGATTGGGGTTGATGCTGCTCAAGCCCGACTACAAACTATTTAACCCAAGAAGCCACTGAAAGCCATAAATGCCTGTTCCCCTGTTTTCCGAATATCATTATAAGGATCGATCAACCAGATGATTTCTTTATATATATATATATATATATATATATATATATATAGAGAGAGAGAGAGAGAGAGAGATAGATAGATAGATAGACACACACAGTGGAAACCCGATCCATCATTTTTTAAGGAACCCACTACACTGAACGATAAATGCAGGAATAGAACAAAAGAATATTATAATTAGGACTGGATGAAATAAACAACACGTAAAAATATATTATTTAGGGATTATTCGAGGTTCCATTTTATATATACAGTCGGACCTCTATTTAACGAACCTCTATTTTGCGAATTTCTCTATTTTGCAAACTTTTCCTTGGAACCAAGAACGTTTTGTGAATTTCTCCGTAAAATAACCTCCAAATAGCGAAGTGCATTCTCTATTTAACGAACTTTTTCTTGTGATTCAATATTTTTTTCTCCATATTTCTCAAAATATTTCTGAACATTTCAAACTAATTCTTTCTTTTAACACATTCTGATGCGGATTACAGTTTGAAGAAAATACGCCTGAAGGGGTTTTGGTGCATTGCAAAGATCCGAGACGTATTATGGGATAAAGCACTTTTTCAAACAAAAAACTCAGACAAAATTAACAAACTTTACCAATAATTAAATTTAAGGACGCATGTGGTAATGTAAGCTTAAAATTACTTATTATAACAAATGTGATAATGTCATTAAAATTCATTAATTTTAATATAATTTTTTTTAATTGAAAATACAGTGTATTCCCGGACAATATTTTGTTTTATTCTTGTTTTCCTTGCAGATTTCTGTTTGATGGGTAAGATATATAAAACAAATAGACATTAATTTACAAAATAAAGGTGTGAGTAATTACTTTTATTAATAGTATTTAGTGTTTATGAATTTAAAATCTGTCTTGTGTAGTTTAAAGTATTTTAAAAGGTAAATCTCTATTTAACGAATTTTCCATATAGCGAACTTTTTTTCGAGATTTAGCGACTTTGTTAAATAGAAGTCCGACTGTATATATAATGGAAATGATTTTATTTTTAACTATTTCAAAGAATGCAAAATTGTACTTTTAATATATATTTTTGCATAGTAAGGTGCAGATTGTAACACTTTCCTATGTAACAAAAAAAGTGCAAAAAATTTAAACCGAAAACCAAAACATGAATGCCAAAAATTAACTGTTTGATGATATCTCTTTTTCAACAGCATCAGCATTATTATTGAATGAAAGATTGAATACTCTATCACATTACTGATTATGATTGAATCCTTGTCTTGAAAGAAATGATCCTTCCAAAAATGCCATTGTTCCATTTAATGATAATGACGACACTCTTCAAAGAGATATTATCACTAAACAGTTAATTTCTCATATTCTTGTTTTAGTTTTCTGTTTCAAATACATTTTATTTCATATACAGTCGAACCTCGTTATAGCGAACCTGGTATATAACGAACGAAAATTTTGGTCCCGCCATTTTCCTATTGTATTTAATGCTAATTTATCCTTTTATAGCAAACCTCCAAAATCTTAAAAATCGGCTATAGCGAACATTTTTTTAAAATTTAAAAAAAAAACAGAATTTTTTAAAAAATTTTAAATTTTTAAGAATTAAGAAGAAGATGATGAAGATTTACCTATCGCAATGTGGATAGAAAAGCACAAAATTTCATGATTCTCAGATTGTGACATGCAGTTGTTCGAAACATGTGATGATGAAGTCCTTACATGGGAAAATCCGGCTGATGAAGATATTGTGGAAGACATTAAAATGAATCATTCTGAAATCGAAGATTCTGCTTCTGAGGCCGATGAAGAGGAGCACATAAATGACGAAATCCCCACCATCCAGGATGCTACAGCAGCGATGCGTGTCATTAATAAGTTTTTGTCTACACAAACAGTGGAAGAAAGAGTGTCGGAGTCATTTGATAAATTGGACTAAGAAATTCGTAAAATGTTTTTGAAATTGGCATCTCATCAGCAGAAGATAACCGATTATTTCTGTATCAAAAAAGTGAGCAACAATTAAAGATAAAATCAATTTGTTTCCATTTGTCTTTATTTTTAGTTAATTTAATTAGTAATATGTCAGTTTAATGCATTCGATTTTAATCAGTTTAATTGAGGAATGATCATTTTTAATAGATTTTACCATTCTTTCAATACATCATTATTGAATATACATAGAAACTAATGAATTATACATTTTGTGAACTGTAACATTTTTCTTAATGGTTCGGATATAGCGAACAAAACCTTTGGTCCCTTGAAGTTTGTTATAACGGGGTTCAACTGTATATATATATATATATATATATACATATATATATAGGGTGATCAGAAAGTCAGTATACATTTGAAAAAGTAATAATTCATGGAATAATGTAGGTAGAGAGGTAAAAATTGACACACATGCTTGGAATGACATGGTGTTTTATTGCAACCACAAAAAAAACTTCAAAAAATGGCCGACAGATGGCGCTTTATGTGATAAGAAAAGCAATAATTAGCATAACAAATTATGACAAAGCAAAGATGATGTTCTTCAGAACAAATGCTCAACATTTCGACCGTCATTCCTCATCAATAGCTGTAGTCGAGGGACAATGTTGTGAACAGCACTGTACAGCATATCTCTATTTATGGTGAGACATTGGCATTGGATGTTGTCTTTTAGCATCCCTATTGATGTCGGTCCATCGTGAACTTCAAAATCATTCTCCTCACAGCTGCAATTGTCATACGACCTTTACCCTTTCGAATGCCCTTCCTATGGCGATAGGATCCTAAAGCTGCAGTGGCAGATTCCCCATTCTGATAGTACAGCTTCACTAACAGTGCCTTTTCTGGTAATGTCAACAAGCTACGATTGCTGGTGCATCTGATTCCCTCCATAGGAACAATTGGCTAACTGTGTTACCTAGGCCAATGGCTTCAAACACAAATATTTCAGGAGAATGTCAGCGGAGAGCTGAAGTACCACGGAAATGAGTATTGGAAGTTCGTAGATTAGCATCAACAGTTCAGGAAAATGCACAGCTCCTTTTATACGCGATTCTCATGCAGTGTCACTGACGTTTTGCTGTCCAGTGCCATCTGTAGCATGTGTGTCAATTTTTACCTCTCTACCTACATTATTCCGTGAATTATTACTTTTTCAAATGTATACTGACTTTCTGATCACCCTGTATATGCAGGGTGTCCATAATTAAAGTCCCACTTTCAAAAGGCTGCAAAAAAAGAACCACTGGTCAGAATGACTTCAAATTTGAACTGAATATACTGGAAGAAGAGGGAAACGATTTGGCATAATAAAAAAAAGTTCCAAAATGTATCAATAGATGGTGCTGTAACATTTTGGAACTTTTTTTTTTATTTTGCCAAATCGTTTCCCCCTTCTTCCAGGATATTCAGTTCAAATTTGAAGTCATTCTGACCATTGGTTCTTTATTTTTTTGCAGCCTTTTGAAAGTGGGACTTTTAATTATGAAAAACCCAGAGTGTCCATATATATATATATATACACACATACACACGGTGGAACCTCGATATGATCGAATTCCTTGATAAATCAAACTTTTTCCATTGCCCTTGAACCTGCCTAACACTCCCATGTTATTTTTAAATTGAATCTTGGTATATCAAAATCCTCGATAATTTGAAGTTTTCTTGTTCCCCTTGAGGTTTGATATATCAAGGTTCCACTGGGTCTATCCGCACCATCGGGATTATCCCAGTTAGGCTTCTGCCAGGTCGAGCCCAACGTGTGCTTCTTGGGAGTATCTATATATATGTATATATATATAACAAAAAGATGTTAAAGGTTCATTAAGTTGTACAAATAAAAGGATTATATAAAATCCCAAGCATTAGTTACCATAAAGAAAAGTAAATATAGCTTTTTACATGTAAAAAAATAAAGGTAAATGCATAATATTAACTCCTTGTTAAAAGAATTTGAAATTGGGAAACTGGGGTCTAAGTGGTCTCTAAAATTTGTAAAACTATTTTATGGTGTGTACTTAGAAAAAAATATTTTATGCTTAATCAAAATTATTTTATGAACATGTATAAGTACCCCAATTATAGCTTTACTTTAGTGAAACAAAGTTTGTTCTTTGTTTGCTTCATAACTTTGTCTGAAACAACATGTAGAATTAAAATAAATCATCTGGAAATATTACTTTGTATCATTTAATGTACTTTTATTCAAAATAGATCTGAAGGGCAGCAAACAGTTTTCTCTGTGTATAATATTACCAAATATTTTATCCAACATTGATCAAAATTGTTAAACTGCAAATGGTAATTGAATTTTTTTTTTTTTTTTATGTTGTCAAATATCTTGAGTCTGTTTATTTGGTATGGAATGTTTCTTTTTGATGAATATGGAATTGATAGGAGCGTTTTTTTCCTTCCATGATCACTATTATTTTGACAACAGCTGGCTGTTCCTGTAGTGAATAAATATTCATTGAGGAAGAAAATTAATTGGTATTCTCTTTTGCTTATTTGTCAGTATTAAAATATAAAGTGTATCCTTCCTGTGCTATAATAATATATATGCTGTCATTTTCAGTTAAGTATGGATGAGAATTTTCAGTTTTGTAGGAGAAAATGTATTTGTGTACAGTAAAAGCAGAGAAAACAAAATGTTAAGAAATCAATTGTATGTAATTAACTCAAACATTTTCATGATAGTCTGCTTATTTTGTATTTAATTGTATATTAATTACCTCATACATGTGCACTGAGATGCATTCAGTGAAATCCTGTTGTCATTGATTTAACTTATACTGTGAAATTGTGCTGAAAAATTCAATATTCTTTAGCATTTTGCAACAATTTATAGTAACATTATTTATAAAGTGTTCACATTGATGATACAAATGTGCATTTATTCAAGATATTTGATTTATTTTACCTTTGAACCTGGATATCAAAATTCACCCCCAAATATTTTTTGCAAAATTTTTCATGTAAGATCTTATTATTTTTATGAACCTTATATTTAGAATATATTGTAAAAAAGAAAAAAACCTAATTTATATTATTTTTATTTTATTTTTTAAGTTTGAATTCAAAATAATGAGTTTTCTGGCTCCTTAAACATTCCTAATTTTCTCTCCATTTTTTTTCTGTTTGCTGAATTGTATTTGTTGAAAAATATGACAGATTGCTACAAAAGATTTAAATTGGTGGATTTTAGGGTGAAAATATCAAATTCATTGTGCCTAAAGGGTTTCAATGAAACATTTCCTAGATCTAAAAATTTTCTTTGTATTAAACAATAAAATGTATTAGGGCTCACCATTGTTTATTATTTTAGTTTAGTTAGTATATATATATATATATATATATATATATATATATATATATATATATATATATATATTTTGTTTTTGCAAAATTTTGCAATGTCTGATTCAGACTCCGATGAAGACTACCATTGAGGTTCTTTAGGCAACGACGTGTGGCATGAATTTATTATAAAGAGTGTTATGTGGGTTTGTGTGCAGAGCCATGTTTTTGTGTACTGTAAAGGATTTGTGAAATTTGTATATTCAAAATCATGTATTGTTTAACATTAGTTTATAATATTTAGCTTTGAAATTACCATTCCATTTGGTTTATTTTGCTACAGTTCAAAATTTTTTATTTAAATATCCATTAATTTTTCACGTGTCAAATAATTAAATATAGTAGTTATTTCATTTAAAATTTTGTATTTTTAAAAAATAACCATTTTCTAACCTTTTAATATAATGCACAAAATTAAGCTGGGAAAAAAATTTCTATTTTGGATGCATTTTTCTCAAATAAATGTCACAGGTAAGGGTTAAAAATCCTTCAGTTAGTTTTAAATATGAATTTGTTTATGCTTTTTTTTAACATACATTCATGTATGTTATATTGTTTAATTGCAATATTTTTAATGTATTTACATTCAAAAAAATGCTTTAACATTTTTACACTTAAGTCCCAAGAAGTCTGAGGAAAATGTTATACCTGAGGAAATTTAAAATGGAAATCAGGAGAAATGATGCCTGATTTTTAAAAATATTTATAATTTCATCCGTGATCTCACCGTTAAAGTATCTTTTCCATTGTGCTATCTTCGTCGTAAATAACTAAAACTAAAAATAACCGTGGTAATCCCCCGCCCTCCAACAAACGTTTTACGACCCATTTGAAGTCACAACCCACAGGTTTGGGGGCTGGGATTGAGAGCATCAGTTAGTTATTACCGTTACCTATGATAGTTAGCATTGTTAACCATAAATTCGTTTATTTCTTACCGAAAATAAACGAACGCTGCTTTTAGAAATAGTAATATTTCTAAAAGTAATTAACAATATAATTGCAAAGTGTATTTCAGAAAGTAATTACTGTTAAATATCAAAATATGCTTAGGAAATGGAGACTTGGGCTATCAAAACATCGTATAAACAACATGCACATTAAGTTTTATAGAGCTAAATATGCCTTAATTAAAGTGCTTAAAAAATGAAATTTCTTGTTCTAAAAAAAATTGTGGTGAATCATACAAAATCTGTAAAAAATTATTTGCAAAAATTCCGACTAACAATTCTTATCCTCTTCTCATTGTGAGACCAGTGTATATTTAATTTAAATTTTTTATTATTATTTTTTTAAAAAGTGTTATATTTTCTTTATTTAAATATTCTAATATAATAAACTTGAATTGTCTTGTCTTTCAGCCTTAAATGTCAGCTAATATGGTGGCACCAGACTTCGAAGATAATGTTGACCAATTTTTGCACCGTTTGAAGAAGGGAGAGTTTAAGCATTCTAGTGAAATAGCCTGTGAAACAGTCAAGCTGCTCGAGAGAGTGGCCACGAACTCCGAATGGGATACCGCAAAAGATTTAATGGGCATTATCCGTACCACTGGTAAAAAGTTGACCTGTGATCAGCGTGCTCATACAGTCATCGGCAATATGGTTATGAGAGTACTGAAGGTCGTCAGAGACGAATACAATAGTGCCTTAGGAAGAGAAGATGAATGTGATCAACCGGCATCGTTACACAAAGTGAAATGGTTTGATGACCAAATAGCCTTTTCTAAAAAATTTGACGCCTTAAAAAAATCGGTTGCTGCCAATCTTAGAGAGTTAATGGAAGAGTTGGAAAGGAGTCCCCAAGATATCGCTGGACAAGCTTTAGAACATATCCATTTCGATGAAGTAATCATGACATACGGTTATTCGTTTACGGTTGAAAAGTTTTTAAAGCGGGCAGCCTCTAAACGAAAATGTCAAGTTTTTGTTGCCGAAGCATCACCTTTATTGAGTGGTCATACCTTGGCTAAAAATTTAGCAGAAAGTGGTATTCAAACGACATTAATTCCAGATGCAGCAATTTTTTCTATTATGTCACGAGTAAACAAAGTTATCATAGGAGCCCACAGCATCATGGAACACGGGGCTATACTAGCCCCCTGTGGCACCCATACGTTAGCTCTGGCAGCTAAATATCATTCAGTTCCGTTTTTAGTTCTAGCACCCATGTATAAATTAATCCCTGAGTATTCTTTAGTGGACCAAGATGATTTTAATCATTTGATGTCTCCCGAGGCGGTCATATCCTTTGAAGATGATGATGTGTTGACAAACGTCGAAATTGTTAATCCAACTATTGATTACGTGCCACCTGAACTGATTACTTTGATCATATCTAACACTGGAGGAAATTCGCCGTCTTATATATATAGATTTTTCTCCGAATTATATCATGCAGATGATTGTGATTTGGTGAGGTTAGATTAAAAGTTTTATTTATAGAACAACGTATTAAAATGCCTGATTTTCTATTGATTTGATTTTTTTTAATATTCGTAATTTAGATTCTATGTACACTTGATAAACCTAAAATATAAAGGGCCAACCCTTTTGTGCTTTTTTTTTAACGTAGAATTACGTTCCTCCATAACGGTCCTGTGGAAAGGAAAATTTTATACCGTAAACTCTCCGTCCGTCCGTCCTCGCGAGTTATAATTTTGGCAGTGCGCCAAACCCAGTCTATCGCTTGGACAAGTTAAACAGAAAAGTACCAAGATGCGTCAAAATTTTGACATATATATATATATATATATATATACACATACGTACACATATATATAGATACATATATGCATACAAAAGAGGTAAGCAACGATAAGTAATTCTACGTTAATAACCCGCGGTAGTTTCGTTAGAAGAGACTATCTGAAATTTTTCTTTAATCATATGCGGACACTCAATAGTTATAATTTCATAATAGTCCACAGCAAGGACGTAGGCAGAGGGAGTCCTGAGGCTAAGCTTCCCCCTCCTACTACCCCTAAATTTTTATGTAGATCACAATCGTTTTAACCAAGCTTGTAACCTCCCTTGAAATGGCTGTTTTAGTGCAAAAAAAAATTTTTTTTTTAATTTTTTTTGTTAATTGCTTTGCTACAAATGCCCTTTTTTTAGGATTCTAAAACTGCTTTGCTTTTATTCGTACGATCTTTGTATGAGAATTTATGGCCAATTTAATAAACCGGGAGCTATATTAAAAGACCGAAAGAAGCATCTTTATAAATGCATTTTCTAGAAAACTCATTTCTCAATTACTTTAGTAAACGAGAAAGCTAATAATTTAAAAGGTTTTCAATTTCAGTGAAATTTTGCAATAGTGTTTTACATACACAGTGGAACCTCCATATATCGAACCTCGAGGGGAACAAGAAAACTTCGAATTATCGAGGATTTCGATATACAGAGGTTCGATTTATCGAGGTGATTTCTGACTGACTTAGATATATAGAGGTTCATACTAAAATAATTGTATACTCACTGCAATGAAAACTGATTTTAACAAAACAACTTCGATATATAGAGGTTTTCCAATTAAAACTTCGATATATAGAGGTGCGGTGCAAGCAAACCAAACTAAAAATTCAAAATATCGAGGTCTTCATGGCCTCGATATTTCGGTATGTAGGGGGAAAAAATGTGGGAGTATTATGCAGGTTCAAAGAGAATGGAAAAACTTCGATTTATCAAAGAATTCGATTATATCGAGGTTCGATATATCGAAGTTCTACTGTATTGCTAAATATGTTTTGAACTAAAAGCTAATCTATGTGTTAATTAAGCATTCTACAGGTATCTGTGCTTAAAAAAACGTGTTTTTTTCCTTTTTATATATATACAGAGGCTGTTCACACATTTTTTAGACGATGAATATTGTATTCACAAAACTAAATTACATAAAATTCTTGTGTTTTAAATGTTCTATTTGACATCCCTTATTCCGAACTATCTTTCGACACCGCAGTTTCCAGGATAATAATGCCTTTTGAAGTGTCAGAAGAGGTATTCTATCCCATTCCTCCTGAACAGCTTTCCAGAGTCCTGTAAGGGTTTTGGGACGACGTTTGGATAATGCAGATTTTAAAAGTCCGAAAACACAAAAATCCATTGGTGATACATCGGGAGATTTAGTAGGGATATCAGTGAAGGGTATGGCCTTTATACCAGTTTTTTGTTCCATTTCTTTTAGGAAATTTACAGTGGATTTTGATGTGTGACTGCTAGCTTTGTCCTGATGGAGTCTCACAGATTGATGGCACTGTGGGTAAAGCGATGGTATTTCATTCAGAAAAATTGGCGATAAAATATGTTTCTGATAGTATTTGGAGTTAATCTTGACATTTTTTCCCACTCTCTTTATTTTTATTTTGCCATTATAAGAAAAACCAGCAACAATCATGAATCCCTTAGAAAAACTTTCTTTCGATTCTTTGAACCATGTACTTAAATTTTTTTCTCCCCTTTTATGATAATAAATGTCTCTTTTTTTTGTTGCAATCATTTAAATACACCCATGATTCATCTATTGTGACAATTGTTTTCCATTTTTCTTTGGATAAGTGTTTCTCATATAGAATTCTGCAGCGTGTCCTGCGTTCAGCGATATGATTTGGAAGAAGACGATGCACATTGCGTTTTTTCGCTTTCTTAAGATTTAAATCAACGTTTATCATTTTGTTTACAGTGGACACTGAGCATTTTAATGATTTTGCAACTGTCCTTTGACTAGGGGGATTTTCTTTTAACATTAAACAACGTACCTTTGCAATAGTCGAAGGTTTGGAATTTTTGTCCCACTTGAGGCTCCAATTTGACTTTTTTTTCTTTCTTGTTGACGATATTACCTATCGACGCTTTAGATATCACAAAACCATGACTCTCACATCGTTTTTGGATAACGGAGTATGCATATTTCTCTTCGGAAAGAGCCTAAATGTAGTCTTCGAACCACTGCTTTGTTAAAAACGCCATTTTGAATAAAAACAAAACTTTCAAGCCGCAGACGATAATTTTGACTTTTAAAAACATAGTACAATTGCAATTATGTCTTTTGCAGCAAACGATTTTTTATTACCGCTTACCAAAATCGTCTAAAAAATGTGCGAACAGCCTCTGTATATTTCAGGGATTTTTGGAAATAATGTAAAACTTTTAGTTCAGAACACAGGTAAGTGTCACGGTAGTATAAAGGAAATTAAAATATATTTAGTTGAATTGAGTAAAGGGGGTCTGACGTAAGCATTCAATTGTACTAAAAATTTATAAAAAATTTCGTATACTTTAATATGTTATGAAATTTTTACCAAAATTATATTTTTTTCATGATTTTATATCCCATTTGAACTAAATGTATTTAATCAGTATTGTATATTTTTGAAAAAAGGGTGCTCCGAACGTAGGCGGATATCTTAATGTATTTTCTTTCATTTACATCACTGGTTATGCAAAATTCATATATATATCTGCACGTGTGTAACCAAATTTCAGGATTAAGGGCTACATGCTTGAATTTTTCCTAAAACTAATTTCATTCGTTCTAATGAGTGAAATGTAGCAAAATTAAACAGTCTCTTCCTACCTTCAATATTTCTCGTCCAGAGTTGCTAAAGATCTGACGCAAGGCGTTCGTGTGGTCCTTAAGAACTTTTTATTTTCAGTTCTAGTTTTTGAGAGCCCTAAAAAAGTACCTAGACATAGACATGGTACCTTAACGAGGCACCAGAGAGTAGGGCTCCATATTCTCGGTATGGATAATTTTTTGTGGCTGTATTTCCGCTCTCTGGATTAAAAGAAAAGTGTTGACATTGAAAGTTAAAAAATAAATAAATAAACTTTCAATAACTAATAATAAATAAATAAATATAAATTTGACAACTATTTAATGTGACAGAATTTTAAAAAAAAGGAGACGCAGTGACTGAGGATTAAGCAAAAATCATTAAGACTCACATCCATCAAAAAATGACAGGTCACAACCAGATGCGCCGGGCAATTATAATTTAGAAATTAGAAGAGGTTGGAAAGTTAAGAGTGGAGAAGGAGACCAGGGTGAATAATAAAAAGTACTTTTGCATTCAAGACCCTAACTTCTTTTTTTTCCCGGTCCTTAAAAAGTATTTATTTTGGTGTTAAAATACTAAATTTTTCAGTTTATTGTTGTCAACGATTGCCTTTAGGAAAATGCACGTAATACATTTTTGGTGTTCGAATCTTTTTGTTTGTATTACTCTTGTTCAGGATTAAAAGACTTATATTTGAACCTTCTCCTCCCTAACACCGTCCCAGATATATATATGTGTGTGCGTGAGAGATAGAGAGAAAGAGTAAGAGTGAGTAAGTAAATTCGCCATGGCACTGCTTATCGGTGTAAATTTATCAAGTTAATGCAAGTATAACCAACGAGATTGGAACCTGTAAAAATAATTTTTAAATATGATTTTTTTTAATCTAATGCAGAAACCTGTGGACAAAATCCTTAGGTTTACGGGGGAAATAGAAAACAGCAAAGGAGAACAAAATGGAAAATACATAAACAAGAAAAGCAACAAAGACAAAATTCTCGTGCGATCACGGGCCTCCCAATAACGTCTGTACAGAGAACGCCCAGTTAAGGCAGAGCAGGACATGATGTGCTAATGTCCATGTTGGAATTGCAAAGAGGACATATTGGGGTTAAAAAAAATTTGCCATTTTATATTAAATGAACAGTCTAGCAGTCTTGTTGAGTTGCAAGAATATGAATTGAATATTAATAGTATGAATTTAGAAGTTGATATTTTAGGTGAAAATAACATAAAGTTATGATCCTGTAACAGATACTTTTAAATATCTTTTTTTTTTCATTTTTGGGAAATAAAACGCACTTTGAATCATTTTTAATGTCCTTAAAAATGTTACCACAGGTCCTTAAAAACTTCTTCAGAACTTTTAACATTTTAATATTTTATTACTGGAAAAGTGTACGAACTCTGTGACATAATAGTAGGGGAAATGTCCTATTCTTTAAACCTTTAGAGAACGCAGTAAATTCCAATGGTTAGTTTACAGTCAATCGAGGCTAAATAGTAGGGCTATTACTTCAGAAATCGCATTCTCAGTGCTTTGTTTTGTTTGAGTTACTTAGACGAGAGATGTTCAACTTATAACCGGAATTTTTATTATTCTTGCATTCCATTTGCTACAGGGCTACCGAACCGTTTTCTTATTAAAATGTCATCCTTTGTTTTTTTTTCTTTTTCTTTTGACGTTTTGTTGCGATCAGGTCACCGGTTATTCATTTTTTCATAAATCTATAGAATATCAACCATGGACGTTTCAAATTCTGTTGCACAACGAATAATCATAAAGTTCTTAAATTGGAGAAGGGGTAAAACCCTCTAAAATTTTGGCGAAACTGTGCACTGTTCAGGGAAACGTGGCCCAGATTTATTAGTCGCGTTGTGATTTTTATCTGTTTGGTCTCTTGAAAGAACACCTGAGCGGCAAGAAATTTGGGTCCGATAATGCTCTTATCGAAGCTCTGCAATTGTTGCGACAGCGAAGTTAGTAGAAAGATGGCATAAGTGTATCGTGAAAGGAGATTATGTGAAGAAGTAATAAAGAATTAAATCTGTAACGTGATTGTTTTATTTATCTTAATAAAATAAAATTTCCCGATATAAGTTGGAACATCCCTCGTAGGTTCTCTGTAAATGAGGAGGTGCTAGGAGAATGTAGAGAGTGCTATTACGGCTACAATGAAATTTAAATATACGAATAATGCTTGTAGAGGGGAAATTTCGCTTGGAATAGTTGTATTATGTATTATACCCGTAAAAAAATGGAGTTAACCAAGCTCGGAGTTTAGCAGAGTTGTGCATCTAGGCGAATACATGGGAAATTAAATAAAGAGGGTAAACGTTTCGCTCGATAGGAAGGAATTAATATGTATGTCATGTTTCGGTTTCAAAGTATCTTAAACTTCGAAAGTTTGATGATAATGCTGTCCTACTATTTGTGTAGGATTTTTTTTCCCAATTCTTCAGTTTATAATTTTGATATTTCATAAATGAAATGACAAAGATGCCATCTTTGACACTTCTCAGTTTCATCGTTTCAAGTTTTATTAAAAATTGACTCTAAGGCAATAAGAATTAAATTCATTCTTCTGGAAAAAATGAGTTTTATATTTGTCCTTTGTATGTATGCACATTAAATATCCAGAAAATTTTAAGTCCTTAATTGGTGCGCGTATGTTGCTCTATGTACCGTTTACCCGTGTACTTTTTGAAAGGAAAATATCATCGCTAGAACGCCTATTTCATTTTACGTTTTATTTCTAGTAAATGATTTTTCTTTTCTTTTGTTATTTTTGGTTATGAATTGTCCCCGGTGTTTAAACCGCAATGCGGGTAATTTACATTTGAACGACCGCAAATTAGCTTTTTAAAATTCGGCAACTCGGGGAATCGGTTTCAGCTGCTATTAAAAAGTATATCGTCACCTGAATGCAAGAACTAGGTAACGCCAAAAAAATTATTTTTCAGATATCTAGCTATTTATAGCTAAATTACATAAGAATTAAATGCAATAACTAGACAAGTCACTTTGCTGGTAACCTAATGCCATCTGTTGGCTAGTGTAATAATTAGACAAACAGAACTTCGAGTATTTTCTCCCTACAAGAAGTAGACATTTGAGATCTTCAAGAACCTGAAGAATCGAGTTACCTAGTTCTTGCAATCAGGGAATTTAGGCGTCGATCGCCGAATTTGAGATCAAAATATTCTTTCATTTAGAATCAATGTATTCCAACCTTCGTTTGAACCAACATCGATTCTGCCTTCGACGTGGCGCTAGTTTAAGTCTGCTGTATACTAACCCTATTATATTCGTTCACCTCAATGTTAACCTATGGAGAAAATGTGTCTCTTATGTACAGCTACATAAATTCTGATAATCCTATAAAAATTATATTTGCAGGTACCCTGAACTTTTCTGCACCTTGCAGCAGGATTCATTTTATAAATTTCGTCCACCAAAGGAATTTATGAGCGTTCAAAACACACTCTACCAGATTTTTTTTTCCCGAAAAATTTAAATTTTAAAATATTGGCTTTTTTTTTTTTACAACGAAAAATGCCCCAAGGTGTAAAATTACTTTCTCTATTACGGGGTACAGTTTTTTTTTTAAATCTTTCAGTCCAAGTGGGCAATCCTTTGAGTTTTGATGGACAAATTTTCTGCATCATTGAGGTGAGCGAATGCAATAGAGTTAGTACGCAGCAGCCTTAAGAAGAAGAAAAAATATTAAATTGGCGATTTTTTGCACTTCCAATCTATGAGGACTAAAAGCATTCAATATTTGTGCCCTTGTAGTGTGACTACGTTACAAGTTGTGCTGCATAAGATTGGACATTATATATATATATATATATATATATGCAAGTATACCTTACTTCCTGATATGTTTTGGTTACCTTAATGTCCATGATTAATTCTAGTGACAGTCATGCGGGCAGATCTAGTGAAATACACTGATTGGCCCAGCCTATCTGAACCCACTCGACATCACTAAATTATTCGATTTTCCTAAACGTTAGTGAGAGATGATTCTTTGAAGTACGTCTGTTTCACTGTTGCTTCAGCGATTTTGCCTGGTAATTATGTTGACGCGATCATGGTTGTTATGTAGGTTATTTTGTTAAGATTATCAGAGGAATTTGAGGATAAACTAGGCGTGACCAAATTTTTGAAAATTTGGATGTGGCGATGTTCTAATACAAATTTTACTTATACGGAAGAAAGACGTGTTGGTTTGATGTCGACCTGTTATTTCTTTCATTTCACTTTTAACTACAGGTGTTTATCAAAATAATGGAAACACTTAGGAATAACATAAAATTCTTTGCTAATATGGCATAAGACCATCTATGACATGTAATACCACCTGAATTCGCCTAGGAATAAAATTGTACAAGTCATGAAGAGTGGTAAAGGGTATATTATGCCATTCTTTATGGAGAAATCCTGAATATACTTGTAGAAATGCTGGTGGTGCATATCGATTTCTGCCTCTATTCTCTAAAACAAACCACAGCATTTCGATGATATTTAGCTCGGAGGACTGTACGGGCCAGATAAAATGTTTGACTTAGTCTTTATGTTCCTCAAACCATGACCTGACAAATCTAGCTGTAGGGATAGGAGCATTACCATCCTGGAAAATGCCATCTCCTGCAGGGTTACAATGTTTGCCTCATTGGAGGGACCTGGTTGGATAAAAAGTCTACATAGTCCTTTCAGACAATCGCCATTTTAGGGTTACAATAGGACCTTCAGAAAACCACAAGATAACTGCCCAGACCTTGACAGACTTACCTGCACACTTGACAGTTGCCATGAGACGATCAGGATCTTACGTTTGTGTAGGTTTTCTCCAGACCTAAGGAAGTCCTGTTCTGGGGAACAACGTGAAAGGTCTTTCTTCTGACAAAGTGGCATTCTCTCACGTATCCAACGACCAGGATTTGTGCTCGTGTCACCACTGAAGAGGACATTTTGCATTCACATCTATTTAAAAGTGGCTTGGGCATTACTACTCTGCCGAAATTATTTTGTTGGAGCAGTTCCCTCTTAAGTTTTCTAATTGATAATGGAGGCTACAGATGCAGGTTAAACTCTATGGTCACTTTGGCTGCAGTTGTCTTCTTTTTTGATGTCACAATCCGCTTCAGTACTCGTCGGTCTCTTTTACTCATTTCTTCCTTTCGTCCACTATTATGTTTCTCAGAAAACTTTTTCCATGCATTTTGTATGTTATCATGATTTTCGGTACCGCAGCTTAAGAAACACTCATTACCCAGTAGGCTGCGATTACAGATGCTCCAAACAGACAAGCGCCAACAATTTTCCCTCTCTCAAAGTCTGCAAGGTCTGACATTTTACACTACCTACCAAAAAACACAATGTCCCCAGCTTCATTACTGCTACCTAACAGTAGAATAATCTGTACACTATATTTTATAAAAAATACTGATGGCCAGACATGTTTTTTAAGGAATACGAAGCACATTCATAAACAGCAATAATATTGATAGATGTTTCCATTATTTTGATAACCACCTGTATATGGACACAGTTTTAAATTTGTTAGCATCTTGTGTAGAAAGAAGCAAAAGGGAAAGAAGTATTAAACTATGATGGATAATAGAACCTGAGACTAACATGATGATACTACATCGGTGTGTTGTTAACCTATCAAACTTTGTATATTTATATGTTTTTTCCTATCTCGTGTTGTAGTGGTTTTGAATTCCCCCTGACCAGAAGTATTCCAAACTAGGTCCATATAGGCTGAGGGTTACGGCTCCGATTTATAATGGCACCACAAGGCTCGGAGTCCGATTTAGCCAGGTGCACCTCAAATTTCACCGAAAACCCCCAGGGGCGGCATCTTAGGGGATCGTACCCTCTCCCATCCTCTCTGATCTTGTAGAAGGACTTTCAGTCTACAGATTTAACGTGCCCATAACTGGCCTAGACACGGAGGTATTTAGTGGCACTTGTCGGAATTCGATCCGAGCACCCTCAGCACGAAAACAGACGCGCTACCACTAGACTACCTCCAGCCCTATCTCTTGTTGTTAGCCATCCTATGATATCTATGATCCACACTGTCTTTCAATGCCGTACTATCTGAAGCATCTGATGTACTTTATCACAGATATGGAACACGAGAGTGAATGGTAGTATCGTATTAGCGTATCAAATTTTGATACTGAGCAACGTCCACTCTTGCCCCATCCATGATACATACATTGATACGTATGAATTTACACATCGTTCGTCTTATACTCGTCCGTATAATCTCTTCATTTAGGAAAGCATTGTCTGGGGGAAAAATGCGGTTGAACTATTCAAAACTCGAATCATGAGGCTTTTGTGAGCTTTCCATCATTATAAACATTCATAATACTAAATAAGATCTGGTGCAATTAAAGAAAAATTTGACCAAATGGACAAATTTGAAATTAGTCTCTTTAGTGCGCTATGTGAATGTAATTATTATGAAAAGACGAGAGGAAACATTTTAATCGATATTAACATTTGTAAGTATAAGAAAAAGTAAAATTAATAATAAGCATTAGGATCGTATTATCAGTATATTCACAATTATTTCTGAGTTACTCATTATTATTATTATGAATCTTTACAATCGTTTGGATTACTCAGATATAAGTGTGGGGAAAAAAATTACTGAACACATAGGGGTCGTTTAAACAAAAACAATCTCATTATCTTCGTATTCGTCTTTTTGAAAATAAAACTTTCGATCTGCATCCTTAACGTTAAAAAAAAAAATTCCCAAAACACCTGAAAACACTGTGTGTCATTTCCGATCATATACTTACTTCCGGTTAGATTACGTTCGATCCTAATGTGTTTTACTACGAAACATAATTTTGATAGGGCCATCGGAATCACTTGATACAGGATGCCTGCTCCTAGAAGAAATATAATTTTGATACAAAAAAAAAATCTAGTTTATCAATCAGTAGCTAGGTATTCCGATTAACTCTAGAAAATCCAATAGTTTATGTGCCTCGCCTTGCCGTGAAAATAAATAATCTTGTTTAAATGCATACATTATACGTATATTACACATCTAAGCAATGTGAAGTGGAAGTTTCAGAAAAGGAAGACAGTCTCGCAACATTTCCGTCCCTCTTCAGCTGAAACCTAAACTGAGCTTCAGACTGCTTATCATAGCTTACGATAGCATAAACTTGCTTTTATCCGGGTCCTGCATTACTAACTGGGTTAAGAGATAGTCCGTTTTTCATGGTGTTTTATGACTATGAGGAAGGTGACATCTTAGATTTAAAGCAAAAGAGTATTCTGTAACTTTTGCACGAAGATAAATCTATCTATTTATATTCCTATATAGACAAACTTATAAGTCTAGCTATAGAGTGAGAAGATTTCTGCATCTGATCAGCAGAAAGTTTCCAAAACTGTTAGAATACTAACTCTAAATTTATTTTGAGGCTTTAGTGATCTCATTAGAAAAGGCTTACACGAGATCTCTATCGCGTATTTGTTGAGATGCTTTTACAAATAACTTAACTCATATATATCTTATTCAGTTTCCATAATTCCGCGTGAAACACTGTGATGATATATTCACGCTTTGTATTTGATATCTACAATTATTCTGTTTAATTTGTGGCATTCGGGCGCAAAATAAATCGTCTTTTTAACAAAGCGAAATGTTGTAACCTGAAAGTATACAAACATATCTTGTACTAGATAATGCTTTTTTGATTGTAGTCATGAACTAGTTAAAAATTAAACTATACCTAAAAATAATTTTTTCCGACTTTTTATTGTCAAAATTGTTTTAATATAAGGGAGGCCCAAATGTTTGGTTTGGAGCTCTACGGTCAATTTTTTGCTACACGAGGGCTAATTAGTCCGGGACCTACAGTTTAAAGCCGATTCCGAACGGCTACAAACATCCATGCCAACAGTGGGACTCGAACCCACAGGATCTGAACCGAATGCCAGCAAGGAGGCCCAAACGAAAGGGAGAATTTTTTTTCTGTAATGATTAGTTGGTTTGAATATGTGAACATACAGGAAGTGATAGTGATATATGATCTACATATAGTTGCCTTGTCGGTTCAAGCAAGTGCCCAGCGCTTCACTACATTTTCGATACCATGAGCGATGAACGTCCATGATTGGCTGCGGAACCAGTACTGATCGACGTTCCAGACCTCTGCATCGTTAACAAAATGGCGGCCATGGAGAGCCTTTTTCAGTGTGTTGAAGATGTAGTAGTCTAAGTTGATAGGGGTGTCTAGTTGGGATGGTTGAGGACCTTCCAGCGGAAGCGCTGCAGCAAATCTTGTTTGCGGCAGTAACCGATTCACTAGTGATGGCCAAGTGTGCTTGAGCAGGTCTGGACATGTCCCGTGCTCACACGTCTTTTACGAAATTCACTAAACCATCTGAACCCCGTGGCAGACACTCGTGTCCATACACATTCGTTATTCGACAACAAATTTCAGCTTCACTAACATTATGTCGTCAAAAATTGAATAACTTCTTGCTGGACCTGTTTGGACGAATCCATGACAAGACAGTACGTCACCTTAGCAGTCACCTAAATTAAACACATTCAAACAGCACACTGACACTTTCCGGTGATAACAGCTTCGCTTCGTGACATACAACGTCATCTATCGACACCAACACAAAGCTCTGTGTATTTAAACACTGCCGTTATTACTACAGTCTCACTTTTATTTGAACCATCCTTATATATGCGTATGTGTGTAAAATAGGCAAAAAAAAAAACAATTATTTTACTTGAACAAACGAAAAAAATTCTATTCTTCTAAAGTAAAATGAGCCTTGGCGGCTAGAATAATTCATTAAAAATTGACCATGTTATTTTAAGGGAAAACGTACTCCTTAAGGAAAAGGTATCTGTTATCATTTTTCAGTATTATTTTGCCAGTTATCCTAATTTATTTGTATTTATAAAACAAGTAATAAATTCTTTTAACTGTCTCATTCACAGAATAGTCGAAAATAAATAACTCTTATAAAATATAAGTGACAACCTAGGTTAATATCTTAATAAATAAGATTCAGAGCGTATGAATCTTGATGTGGGAGTTAGGATTTTCTATTTCCAGCTCGATTAAAATTAATCGATCCGAAATTTGCCAGCATCTTAAAAAAAAGAACCATTTTAGGTAATCTGTCGATCAGATCAGCCTTGGAAAACGGAAGAACCTGCGTATGAAGGTCGACCAGTGAAGCGAAAGGCCAAGAACCTCTTGAAATCCTCAAATGATACACTCACTTTCTTAGACTTGTTTAAGCAGTCACCTTGGCTACTTAAGCGTTGGAGTTTTTTTGTTTGTTTTGTCGCTGCTTTTCTTCGCTGTTACTTGAGTTTTACCTGTCCAAATGTGGATTCGAGTAGAAATCGATTTCTCGAATTCATGTTGTTTATCTCTCTCTAAAAAAAAACGACGATACTTTCCTCCTTTATTGAATCAAACTAAAAGCGTTCGAGGACAATAAATTAGTAAGAAACAGGTATAAAGGGATACCATGTGGAAAACTGGAGGCCGAACAACCCAAAATTCCCTTACTGTTGTATGCGTGTGTTTTGTGGAGTGCACTGCATGTCCAATGCATTTAAGGTTAACAACTCTTAATTAGCCAGCTCTAGTTATCAACCTCAAAAAGGGGATGGTATGGGGTGGGGTGGGGTGTGGAAGGTACGAACAAAAGAATCCAGAAATTCTTTCATTGATACATAGGACTGCGAGCTACCTTACGATATTAAATTATGTTAACGCTTCTTTTATACTTAACAGTGGCGTTACAATGAAAAAAATGTGACATTTGAAAATCTGCAGAGAAAAAAAAAACGGTTGCTCCCATATTAACAATCACACCCCTCTCTCCTAGAAAGAATTATGGCTACGTCTCCGATAGTTGTGTTCTTAAAATCCCATTTTGGTTATTGTGCATATTCCACTATCCGGTACAGTAGCGTCTCCTCAGGGCTCTTTAGGGGTGCCTTTCGTGAGAGCTGAAAATTGGGATGTCCCTCAAAAAGGAGATATGGCTCGTCACCCAAAATATAGGCCAGGGATTGACGGCCGAACCACCAGTATTTTTAACGTCCTCTGAAGGGGGTAGATTTGTTAAAGAATGTTCTTTTATACGAAAAGGGCTTATGGGCCTGCTGAGTGATGTCTCTGTTCTAGACAAATATAATTAGAATTAGAGGTGTAGAGATTTCTTTTACATCATCTATCCTTTTGTGCAACCTTGACGGTTTTTAGTAATAAGGAAGTTTTTCCATCGTCACACACACTCACAGTGGCCAAACGATGGATGAATAGCCAGGGCGCTGGTGTTCGATATAGGAGTCTAGGTTGGAGTCCAACTGTTGACATGAGTGTTTGTAATCATCCGGTATTGGCTTCAAACTATAGGCCCTGGTGTAGAGAAGAAAACGACTGTAGCGCTCTCAACTAATGAACCACTATCACTAACTAAGGAAACAGAAATATACAGGTTGTAAGAAGTATAAATTGACAGTCTAGGTCTGCTTGCCTGAGGACTAATCCGCCAACACATTCATCGGAAGTAGAATTCGATGTATGCAGTACACTCGTGTGAATTGTTAGAATTTTATTCGTTTTGATGATAACACATCAGGACTGTGAGCGAATAAAAATAATTACAATCATAACGGAATAGGAAGCTTTTCAGTAAGTTTGTTATGACCAAGAGCAAAGGCCGGGGACTGGACACAGGTCTTTTAACCGAGAGGCCAGCATTCTACCAAATAAACGAAATAAGTGATGTGAAGATATTCATTTCTTTAAAATATTTCTTTAAATACGAATTTTGTGCGGGGGTTGCCCGTATCTGACACCCCCGCAAAAGACGTTGGCTACTGTTGTATTTCATTTATTTGATTTTCCTCCGAAATTTTTCGTTGTGTGGTTAGTTAATTGTCCATTATCGTTCTTTCTAACCGTTGGACGCTGTTCGTACAACCTCCTGCCAGAACTGGTGGTGGAACCCGGTATTGTTAATTTGAGCCCGGCTATTTGAGGGATTATCATTTTTGTATCCGTTTGCCTCTTACGTTGTTATAGAATATTGAAAATTTTCTCTAACAACATAGTAAGTATAACTTTCTTCCGCAGATACATTAATCTGGAAACGTTAAGTTTATGGTTAATTTCCAATCGTTTCCGTCATTGGAGAAATGGAAAGTATTCTATTGTAACAAAAGAAAAAAATTATACAGTAAAATGATGTATGCTGTTGCACCTACGGAGAAGAAGTTTAGAGTTCCCTTCCCTTCCCTTCAACTTTGAAAAATAAATTCTAAGAAAAAGTTATTGACTTGTTATAATCTGCTCCGTTTGATTATTTTCATGTAAGCCTCTTGGCCTCCTGATTATCCACGTTATGGCATACGTTATATATGTCTGTAAGATATGATTTATAATTATTAAAGCCCTATAAATTGTATGACTCTAAAACTTTTTTTAAATAGGCTAACCTAAGTTACGCTATTCGTACGAGTGCATACAAACAAAATAGTCCTTTTTGAATGAAATATCCTTTCGACAAACGTTATTTGTTTTCTTGTCTTGACAACAAAAACCAATAAGCTATTTTCGTGACCATTGTAACAACTACAACAGTTATGATAAGAATGAGAATAAAGAGATGTTCGTTCAGCAGCCGAAAACTTCTGTCAACTCTGCTTTGTAAATATTTGAAAGTAACAGGACAAAACTCTTTTCTGTGTAAAAAAGTAGGCAGTACCGCAAGAGTATTTGTTTGGCTCATCATGTTATTCCTGGATATCTCTCTAAAACGGCTTCTGAATTGGTTAAGATCAAGAAACCTTTCTTTCCTTTATATACTCCTTTTAAGTGACTGGGAGACATCCATTCCTGGTATACTCTTTGAAGCAGTTCATCGTCATCAATGCCGTGGTTTACCATTTGGTCTTGGACAAGAACTCCGGTTGCCTTGGTGAAATGCAGTTTAGGCAAAACTCTCTTTTTGTATGTGCGCTAAGTAATCCGCCAAATCATATCAAATGTTAAGTATCATAGACGTAGATTCGTGTTCCAGTCTAAACCTGACTGCTATAAGACTGGAATGACCTATGGCCAATTTACCCAATACTGGGATGGGCGCAATCCAAAATAATGTGTGGTAAATTTGACTTATCACAGATATTTTTGTTTTGGTTGGATTTCATACAGTTGGAGACACTTTAAGTTAGTTGTGAAGGTCAAACTTTGCTGTGATTTCATAAAATACTTACGCACAGCTTTTCGAAAATAGGTTGCCTCAGGTGTTAACTGTAATTTAAGTCACAAATTGAGGATCTAGCTTTTTATGTGTGTGTGAGAGAATAGACGCCTCTCTCAAAGAAGAGCATCGTCGTCATCCCAATTTAGATGTATTCCACAATTAGCTGAAAATATTTACAGATATATTTACTTCCTATCTAAGACTCGTACAGTTAAAGACTGTAAATGTCATATTCTGTTTTGATACAATGCCATCACCTAAACCCGGATGTTAATTCTAATTTTGAATCGATAATAGGGCTATAATTCCTGCGGTAACAAGCAAAGAAAATGGAGAATTATTATTTTTTGAAAAACTGGAGACTCTGCGGAATACCACATTTGCGAGTTCTATAGAGCGTTACTTATATTATTTTTAATTCTACAAAAATAATACTTTGAAAAAACAAAGTGTGATATTTAATATATTTATTTTACTTTAATTATGTACCAGTTAAATGATTTATTATAAAGCATTTTATAATAATGTTTCTTCTTACAAAAAAATTATCTAAATGACCTGAGCAGCTCAAATTGCGGTTCACTTTTGACTCACTCATCCCTCGAAGTATTATACAAATTTAATTTTTTCTTCTTCATCTCTGCCCCAATTCCAAAAAGAATCATAGTCTGGAGGAAACAGGAACTGAAACAAGAAGTTCATGTACGCACCTCCTCTTTCAACTGGCATGTACGGTCGGGGGAAATCTTTAAGAGAGGCAACCTGTCGGAAAAACGCAGAGAACAATGAAGTCCGATTACAGAACTCGGTCTGAGAAACAGAAAGTGTACGCTGCCGACCATGTCACCGAGAGCTGCGAGTGCGTTCTCGGAATATAAAGAAACATCCTGCATGGAGAGAGCACACAACAGAGATTACAGATGGGGCTCAAATTTTCCTCCTTCTTTTCTGGGAGCCGTGACTCAATACTGGGCTCGGCATTCCAATCTCGGCTCTTTCCACTTCGTAGCACGTTCGTTTCCGCTCACGCCTCCGATCGGATGAGTACACAATAAACTCTCTACGACACTTAACGGCCGTCCGTACGCGGCAGTGAGCGAGTTATGACACTCCCAAGAGTTCTCATCGCTTGTGTTTAATTGCCTGTAACAAGACCTAATGTATCTTTACGATAGAATTGTATAGTGTTTTAATTACGAGGATTCACTCGAGGGTTTTGTTTTATTTTTAATGTCAGCAACGCAACACAGGCCTGCAGCATAAGGGGACATGCCTCGGATTTCATCAGTCGGGCTGACATTTCCATGCTACTCTAATCTCGTTCCCGAACTACCATTCAGGACAACTCTCAGACCCTAAAATTTAAGGCACTCATAACCATGGAGTTGGGATGTAAGCAGAGAGGGCTTGCACAAGCTTAGCCCCCCTCCCCCCGCCCATCACGCAAATTTAATCTGGATTTTCGTACCAAAAGATTTATAATGTTCGTATTCCTGGAGTATGAACGTTGATAGAAAGAGAGACCAGGGACTAACCCTCCCCACCCCCTGAAATTCTGATCTTTCACATATTTTCACAATAATTACATTAATCAAACTTGCTATCTCCCAGCCTACACCGGAAAGTTTTTTTTTCTCTCTTTTCGGTCCTAAATATTTAGGGTATCTGTATCCCTAACTGCACATAGGTAGAAGGGGAGGGGGGGCAAGCTCGCCTAAGAATTCGTGTGTACTATTCGTGTGTCATTATCACTACTGTACCAACCAAAATCAGGCCTGTGTCCCATTCCACCCGAAAGTTATTTCCTGCTATGTCACTGCCCTGAGATAACTATTTATAAGTGCCTTTCGCACACGACCTTGCCACCTGTGCGGTATGGTCCCAGCCAAATATCGAAGTCAAGCACCTAAAGCGTTCGCCCATCACTGATCAAAGTCACGCTCTATTATTACAAATTCAAACGATTCCTCGCCTAAAGCGAAGCTTAATCAGTATTGACATACATGTTCTAGTCTCTTTTCTAAAATAGTTTAAAATATACCCTTTAACCTTATTATGTTCTGAAAAATGTACTCAAGTTTTCATAGGATAAAAGATATTATTTACTCTTTTTAGATTAAGAATATAAAAAAAATTACTCTTTTTAGATTAAGAATATAAAAATAAAATTTACTTACCTTTATAATACTAAAAGAAAAAAAAGTAGGTCGTATATATCCAGCTGACATGATTTTCTATACGTCAAAAGCGAGAGAGATTTGTCCCATTGATTTTTTCTTCTAGTGATCGGGTATAATATAAATTAATGCTAAATATCTGAAACGAATAGATATTTAAAATAGAAAGTACACGTTTAGAAAAACTAATGTGTGTAACTATTCATAACTTTAAACTAAATAAGGAAAATAAAACCCTAGTAATTTATATTTATTTATCAGTAGAATGTAGGAAAATATTCATTACAGTTAGTAGAAATGTCACTGAAAATTAACGCTCACCAAAATGAGTATTCCTAGAGAAGTCCTCTACAATTATTTCTACCTAGTTAGATCTCGGTATTTTCTTAAAATAAAATAGGTATATGTTTGAGCAACAATATTCTTTACGACTTGATCATCAAAATAAAGTTTAAAAAAAATCTACATGATTGGTTTTAAAAGTTATGCAAGAAGCAAATATTGCTGGATATGCATATAGCTCGAAAAACATCACTTATAATTACCATACATCTTTATCATCAACATTTTCAATCTTCAGATTGTCATCACTGTTATCTTGTTACGTAATCTTCTCCCTTTTAACGATATCTTCTTCAGAGGATTGTTACTTACTGTATTGATGTAGTTCTTCATCTGACTCCTCAACGAGGGGGCGTTCCGAGGAGATATTATAATCTCCTCTTAGCACAGACTCAACATTTTCATCTACATCGCTGCAATTATCCATATTTAATAATTATAGATTATTTGATTTCCCGTCTTATTGAAAAATTACACTGCATTATGTTTAGGAAAAAATTTTAATTATATTAATTAAGAAGATTTCTGAAAAAAAACTAAGATTACAATTTATAATTAATTGTTATTAGAAAAGTTGAATGTATATATTAATAAGAGTACTCGGATACACTAAACATTACAACATAAGGTCCTAAACTTAATTTGAAGTGAGATACTACAATGGGCAATGAAAGAAACATTTTTCAGACATGTCTCGAATAACTTATGTTCAGGTTTACCCGAAAAGGATTAAATATCGTCATTTCATAACAGGCATTACTTACAGCCTCCTTAAATATTGTTTCCGAAGCATCTAAGATCACTAGCTTCCAGTCTACTAAATGTAAACAAAACAGCTTTACTTTTTAAAGTTCATAAATTACACATATTATAGAAGTCTGTAAAAGGCCACTGAAGTCAGAAGACCATAAAAAATTACAGAATGATCAATTTTAGGCCACCGATTGATAAAATGAACAGTGGGAGTAACAATGTTATATTATGGTGCAAAAGGTGGAATCGGAAACATTGTAGGGTATCTTTGTTTTACGCTAGAGGTTTGTGGTTAAAAAGGCTCTTATGGAAATGATGAACACATCATCCTGAGCAATCATAGCTCAGCATCCTGAGCAATCCTGCTCAGGATAGAAGACACCGGCTGCTATCCTGAGCAGAAAAAGCAGACGGTGTATGACTTGTCCTTGTCAATACTTTTATTTTATTTATTTTTTTTTTCAATGCGGAAGGCACTTGTCCGTGAACATCCATCCATACATGGATATCCCATACAGGGTAAACCATACATGGACATTCACCGTGATTTTGCTGGTTTCTTTATAATGGGAGCACCATACAGGTGAAACAACATGGCTCCTTATGAGGTGACAGAACAGGAATGTCCATGCCTTTGATGGAATTTCAACCTGAGCCCACCTTGTGAACGTTCACGACACTAACCGCTATACGAAGTAGCCGGCCTCTCTTAGCATGTCTGTTAAGTAACACTTTCGAGGAAGATATTCTAAAGGAAAGTATCTATGTAGGATACTATGAAATTCTTTGCACCTACTCTCCCCTTATGTTAAGTTCAGAACCTTAAGTTTTCTTTAAAAAGAAAAAATCTCACCAGCAGTAGCTGTATTTGAGACAATTTCACTAACCAAGCTATGTAGTTTTCCAAAGTTAGGTACGACAGAAAAAAAAGTTTTTATTGAAATTTCGCAGATCCATTTTTATTGTTATCTCCGGAAAATTTAACTCTCATTATGGCGTTCCCATGTCTCAGAAACTTTAGCTCCACCTCACAATTACACAGATAGGCTACCTCAGCTAGAGGTGTACATCAATCTACCTGTTATAGTATATAGTACCTGTATATAGTACCTGTTATTGTGGTAAAAACGGAATGTGCACATGTAGTCTTCTTGGATTGTTAAGCAACTCCATTTCCCCGTGCTCTTAATAGATACATTAGAAAAATTCAAAGTCATTAAATAAGTTTAATTGCAGCTTCTTGAAATCCACAATAGTGTGTAATAAATACTACCAGTTTGGAATTAAAAGGCATAGTATTTCAGGCCGCGAAGAACTGGTTTATCCCCAAAGACAAATGCTCTGCGACCTGAAAAAGAAAAATACCTGTTAATTTACTTTCAGTCTCTGTTGTGTATTTTAAGAAGCTGTTATTACACTGATTTATCGCCTTCACAAGTTTCCTCTAAATATTACTGTAAGACATTTTTTTTTTCTGTGAATCATCCTCTATCGCTCTTACAGGTTCCAATTTAAAAATTTGGAGGACTTAAAACCAAAATTTTAGAGGCCCTGCGTATTTCTGAATTTTTTTTAAAAAAAGTTTTTTTAAATCAGAATATTGACTGAATTTTATTAATGCACCGATTAAAAGTAACTGGAACCGTAACGACATACAGCAACAACATTATTTAAATTGCAGCCTTGCAAACTGTAATTTTATCAAACCACATCATAATTAGCAATAGAATTGTTTTTGTAGAAAATCACTCATGAGAAAAAAAGTAAAATATATACAGAGGCTGTTCACACATTTTTTAGACAATGTATATTGTATTCACAAAACTAAATTACATAAAATTCTTGTGTTTTAAATGTTCTATTTGACATCCCTTATTCTGGTCTATCTTTCGACATCGCAATTTCCAGGATAATAATGCCTTTTGAAGTGTCAGAAGAGGTATTCTATCCCATTCCTCCTGAACAGCTTTCCAGAGTCCTGTAAGGGTTTTGGGACGACGTTTGGATAATGCAAATTTTAAAAGTCCGAAAGCACAAAAATCCATAGGTGATACATCGGGAGATTTAGTAGGGATATCGGTGAAGGGTATGGCCTTGATAACAGTTTTTTGTTCCATTTCTTTTAGGAAATTTACAGTGGATTTTGATATGTGACTGGTAGCTTTGTCCTGATGGAGTCTCACAGATTGATGGCACTGTGGGTAAAGCGATGGTATTTCATTCAGAAAAATTGGCGATAAAATATGTTCCTGATAGTATTTGGAGTTAATCTTGACATTTTTTTCCACTCTCTTTATTTTTAACTTGCCATTATAAGAAAAACCAGCAACAATAATGAATCCCTTAGAAAAACTTTCTTTCGATTCTTTGAACCATGTACTTAAATTTTTTCTCCCCTTTTATGATAATAAATGTCTCTTTTTTTGTTGCAATCATTTAAATACACCCATGATTCATCTATTGTGACAATTGTTTTCCATTTTTCTTTGGATAAGTGTTTCTCATATAGAATTCTGCAGCGTGTCCTGCGTTCAGCGATATGATTTGGAAGAAGACGATGCACATTGCGTTTTTTCGCTTTCTTAAGATTTAAATCAACGTTTATCATTTTGTTTACAGTGGACACCGAGCATTTTAATGATTTTGCAACTTCCTTTGACTAGGGGGATTTTCTTTTAACATTAAACAACGTACCTTTGCAATAGTCGAAGATGTCCGTTTTTTCCTTGGATTTTGGAATTTTTGTCCCACTTGAGGCTCCAATTTGACGTTTTTTTCCTTTCTTGTTGACGATATTACCTATCAACACTTTAGATAATTTCGCAGACGATACAAGTCGCAGACGATAATTTTGACTTTTAAAACATAGTACAATTGCAATTATTTCTTTTGCAGCAAACGATTTTTTATTACCGCTTACCAAAATCGTCTAAAAAAATGTGCGAACAGCCTCTGTATATACAAGGTTTGATTTCAAATATCCATTTTGGGTACTGAAAGAAACGAATATTACAAGGAGGAAATTATATCCGGAATAGTGTATATCATACCCAAGAGAAAGATTTCTCAGGCGTGTGTAATTCCTTCGTTTACATCACAGTTAATATTTCCGCGAATTCGTTTTATTTGATTATGAATTTTGCCTAAACTTGTGTTGAAACTTTTTAATCATCGAATTCTATATCATGCACTATAAAACAGATTTCTTCGACAAGTGCTTTTTTTTTTTAGGTTTTTTTTTTAAAGAAAAAACATGATTTCACTTAAGTCGATTTATATCATTATTTCTTATTCTCCTTTATGACTTCTCTCAGTTAGTTTAGTTTTTTGCAATATGATTTTTGAATAACTAGTATCTAGAATTTTATAATGATCTTCTCCACCTTACACAATAAAAAAATTTTCAATTTGACGTCTTTCTTAGATTTACAACACAAAACGTGACTTCTATAGTTTCAGTTTGCTTCATAATGATTTTTCTCAAAACTTCTTTCAAAAATTTTTAAATAATAAAGAATTCTATATCAAACGTAAGAAATAAATTACTCAGACAACCGTATTTTTCTATTTATGTCACAAAATATGGCTTCTCTAAGCTAAGATTATTTCACTATGATGTTGGATAATTAAATAATCTCAACTACAAATTTCCTTATCGTAATCTATTTAAGAATTAAATAGATTACGGTAATTTCCTCACCGTATTCTATGTCTTGCACACTAGGCTTTCTCTTTTTTAACGCAGGATTACGTTCCTCCATAACGGTCCTCTGGAAAGCAAAATTTCAGACGCTAAAACCGCCCGTCTGTACCTCGCGAGTTATAATTTTGGCAACGTGCCAAACCTAGTCTGTATCACTTGGACAAGCAGTAAATAGTTAAACAGAAAAGTACCAAATGCGTCAAAATTTTGATACATATATACATAACACATACATATATACATACAAAAGAGGTAAGCAACGATAAGTAATCCTACGTTAATAACCCGTGGTAGTTTCGTTAGAAAAGACTACCTGAATTTTTTTATGGATTCAATGTACCGTATTTTTTGGACCATAAGACAAACATAAAAAAATTGACTTGACATAAAAAAAAAATCGACTCAAAATTGGGGTGCGTCTTATAGTCCGAAGGTAACATTAAAATAAAATGAATATTTTATTATATATATTATTTGTATTTTATATATATTATTTATTATATATATTTTTTATTTTTATGAAGTAAGAAATTGAAAATATCTTTATATACCTAACAAAATACAAAATATTCTTTTCTGAAAATTCTCCCATAAATTTGAGGTGCGTGTTACATGAGTACCTTCAAAATTTAAAAATTTGATCTTTTATATTCTTTTATCTCTTTGACGTTTATTCTCTTTACTTTTGTTAGTCAAAGTCTTGCCGCACGTACATTTAGTATGCTAATTTTGTCCATTCCTGCATTGTAAAATAAGAATAAACAATACTGTATGCTGAAAATTTTTATGTTTTCCTAAACCCCCCGCCCTTTCAACTTATCACCTAGAAATGGTGATATATAAAATTACGCCTTAGATTTCAGATGAAACTATTATTTCCTGAAACTACATCGACGAAAACTGAACAAACTACTCAAAAATACGAATTTATTTTTTCCTGTTGTTTCTCTGGACGTGGTTACCTCACCAGTTAAGGCGCAACACTTTGGTTTAGTAAAACCTTAATTTAACAAGAAATCTTCACTAATATCTGAAAAGCATTGCCTAAAGCAAAATATAGGGCATTTTGATATATACAACAACAGTTAATGTTATAAAACAATATAGAGCCAATGTTTAGAATATTAACTCCTCACTAATAACAATTAGTGAGAAAAATTATATCACCACCTATATAAGCAGAGACGAAGAGGTGGAGAGGGAGAATTTTGCCCCTGGCCGCTAGGCCAAGGGGTTATTAGAGTGAAGTATAATACCCCAAAAACATTAATAAAAAGGCTCCTACGTCATCAGGGGAGGGGGTTAGATTAAAGACTGCCCCTCTGTAAGCACTTGTGCGTATGAATAATGGAAGTTTAATACACCATAGCATCACATGGGTGATCAAACAGACTATAGACATTTCAAGCCCGAAAGCATGAGGTATGCCGTACATGCGAGTAAAAACCAAAGGCACCTGTTGAAGTTGCACGAATTGAATGTGTAAGATATTTTGTATCTAAGTCTTATTTATATGATATAGATGGCGCACCAGTATACTAGTCTCAAGGTGCTGACTGATGCAGGGCCCGATTTAGAAAATGCTTGACTATAGGAACAACTCGGGATGGGGGGGGGGGGGGGCTAACACTGATGTGGGTGTAAAATTTCTAAAATTGACACACAAAAAAAATAATTACGAATCATCGTGAAAGTACCATTTTGCCAAGAATTGGCTATTTGAAGCGTAGAAGCCTAGAACATTATCCAATAACAAAAAGCAGTACAACATATTAACTTCATCATTAGAAACACCAATACAATGCAACCAGAAAAACTTATTAATCCCTTATATACACTATAACATACATATGATGAACTATACATATGTGATGAACCAATCAATCAATCAAATTTGAAAGGATATATAAAAAAAATTGCTATTTAAAAAGGTAAAATTAAAAAAAAATTTTAATTGGGAATTTTTTTCTTTTAAAATTAAAATTTTGGGGGTCCCCATTTCCCGTGCCTACCGGGCCTAATGGAAAATGAGGGCCTGGACTGATATGTCACCCGGTTCTGTTCAGTGTTATCCCTGTTTTGTGTTGTTCCGGCTTATATATAAATTCCTGTTACCGTGCCCTTTTGTCTAGATATAAATTTAGTGTCTTAAATCTCTGTGATTGTTATTTGGTGAAGAAGTTAATTTTAAATCTCTGTGATTGTTATTTGGTGAAGAAGTTAATTGTAATGCTCGAAACCACTGGATACAGATAAGGAAAGGAAATAATTCTGTAGTCTATGTATAAGTATATTCTTCAGTATGAATAATGGACTTTGCTAGGGGAAACGATCAATTTTCTGTAGAGATTATTACAAATTGAGTGAAATTAAAGTAATAATTTATATAAAAAAAATTTACTTATAAAATTAAAAAGATAATAATGGAGAACATTTTTATAACACTTTATTTAAGAACAAAATGGAGTACACATCTTCCTGTTTGCAGTAAGAGTGACCCAAAATATATTGATAACTACGCATACGTTGTTTACTTTCACTGCGAACTAAAAACAGGGATTTTTTTTCCCTTTCAGATTAGCAAAATAAGTTCAAAACAGCGTGAAAATATTATCCTGTCTAGTCAACCAAAATACGTCGCAAATATCAACCTATTCCTCAAACAAAAACAACCGAAACGCTCGCTAACATTCGCGTGATTTTCTGAAAAATCTCATGACATTACATAAGTTTAGCGCGAGAACGCTCCACATATCAACGTTTGAACGTTCCCGGTGCTAGGGGCGAGATGCAGTGCCATTGTGTTCCGAGAGTCAAACGTATTGTCTTTCATTCGCTGACTTATTAAGCGTGGTTTCCCAACCGTCTGATGCATACTCATTTCATTAGTTTCCGAAGTACAACTCATTCATCTGCGGGGACAAAGGTCCGTGAAGCCAAAAATCTACATTTCTTGGCATGATCCCATTCAGAACGTTAACATTTCGACGAAGAAGAAGATAAAAGAGCAATCGAAACGCGGAGACCTTGCTCCGCCGAAGAAAAAATTGAACATTTGCCTCGGTCGGTGTCTATGTTGCTAACACTGTTGCATCATGCGGCTGCTGTCGCAGTTGGGGAAGGTTCCTCCGGGAAAAAAACTAGTAAATACTATGAATTTTGTTTCAAAAGCGGTATGACAGCGGCGGATAAAGTTCTTCTTTTACCCAGACCGTTTCGAAAGGGAGTTTTATCTGGGGTTTTTTTACGTGGGTAAGCGGAGAAAAATCTAAGCCAGTTATATAACTTAAGGAGTACCCCGATGCAATTACACCCTTCAACATAAAAAACTATATTTTGCTGTTTTTAAGGTTTTTGAAAGAAGTATCTCTGGTTCAAATACTTTAAGTAATTTTTGTTTTTATTTATTAATTAATTAATTAATTTATTTTTTTTACATTTGGAGGAAATTTAGAATAAATCTTGATTTTCATACTTCACGACAGAATTCAATTTTGTGTCATTTTTTCTAAATAATCCTGATTTTTTTTATTTATTTATTTATTTTTTGTATTTAATCCTTTAAAAAAATCAAATCGGGATTTTCAAATTTTATAGTCAAGTTTATTTATTTATTTTTTTTTAAATATTTTTGCATTTTATGAAGATTTAAAATTTTACAACTTATGTTCTTTAAAGCGAATTTTTAAGACAGATTAACGTCTTGATTTCTGTATTGAATCGCAGGTTGAAAATGTTTGGATAGCTAAATTTTATTTCCTTCGTAAAATATCTCGCTTTCTAAAATTTGCGTCTTTGAAAATTTTCGAGTGATGGTTTTAGTAATTTTTTAATTTAATTTTTATGTCAAATTTTGCAGATTCATAAGATTGCACATTTCAAGACCCATTAAATAAAATACTGCTTTTTCCATATGTTGAGAGAGATTGCTAAAAAAAGAATATTGATAGTCAGATTTTATATTATTATATATGAAAAAAGTACTTCATTTTCAGATTTTAAAGCTGATTTAAAATAATTTTTTATCTTTCACTTTTTATATGCCTCACAAACAAATTAAAATAAAACAGAATAAAATTCGTATTCTCATTAAATATCAGATTATTTTATCATCTATACTTATATATAAAGAGAGAGAGCGATTTTGTACATGGAGGGTAATCTTCAGAACCATTGTACCTATTTGAAAAATTCTTTCACTGTTTGAAAGGTACATTATTCCAGATGGACATAGGCTATATATTATGTATATCTGATTAGTAGAAATAAAGTTAGGGGCTTAATCCTAACAATCTCCATTGTTTCCGCTACTGTCTTCTACCGCTTTTTGTTCCGAAGATTTCAACGATCCTTATCGTGGTGCTATCGCGGTGGGCTTCTGTTCTGACTCTAGCGGTTCGAACCTAGCCGTTCTCCGGTACGCCTTTTTCTTTTAAAAAATTTATTTTAATTATTAACTAACATAAAAGTAATTTAAGGTATTATTTAGGTTATTATTAAGGTAAAAAAAGATTTACAATTTATTGGCTATCAACTGGAAATTTATTGGTATAATATTTTGTTCAACCCGGACAAAGTCGGGACGGGCCGCTAGTTAGTGTATAAAGATATATTTTACTCTTTTAGTTTTTCGTGTGCTGGCAACTTTCTGAAAAAAAAAACATGTAGAGCGCCATAATGATTTAAAATTAGGAAAGGTCTGATGTATTTTACTGCGAATTGTTTTGTATGTTTAAATCCCCAACTGTTGTTGAAGTTGTGGACAATATACAAACGACTCTCGTGCTGTAATGGGATGTAATAAAAAACAAACTCTAAAAATCCTTTCATCATTTTTATATTATGTAATTTAAATACTTTTAAATTCATCAGAATTAATTCGAGCGAGTTTTAATTCTTCTCTCTTGAAAGAGTATCCTGGAGTGTGTCATTTACCTTCCTGCTCTAATTTCTTTGGTCGAAAAGAAAGTTTTTTTAACAAATGGATTTCCTTTTTGCTTGGTTTTAATTTTAATTAATTTATTTGTTTATATATATATATATATATATATATACATATATATATATATATATATATATATATATATATATATATATATATAAATAAATATAAACAAATAAATAATTTAATTTTTTTTTTTTTTTTGGGGGGGGGGGGGGGGATTAGGGATATGAGATGTACGTTACCTCAATTCATTTTCATAACAATTTTGTGATTTTTCTATTTATGTGGTTTTGTATATCCTTTTTGAACCTTACGTATTTCCACGCTGTTTTAAATCCATTTCGAGAACCATTCACATTAAGCGATGGATCGGTGATTCATGCAGTTTTTAGGGGGAAAAATAGATCTAGAATGACTCAAACTCAATGCACTGTGTTGTCGGGTAAAGAGAAGCAGCACTGGCCCTGCTGAAGAACCCACGCTCCAATTCCTCTGCCGATGTTTGTTTCAAACGACAACAAACATATCATTTCTTCGGGTTTATCATTTCATCGCACAATACCTGATAAAGGATTTGATGATAAGCAATATTATTTTAAAAATCATTAGATACAGTAGTTTTCACTGTTATTGTAACCGTAACAGGAACGGACTGAACTCTACCATCCCAAAGGTTCGTTATTAATGAATAGCATTAAACTCGTTGATTTCTTCTACACAATTCAAAGTTTGCCTTAAAATCGGTTTGGCTTTTTGTAACAAAAAAAAAAAATTTAAGGTAGTCTCTTCTAATGAAACTATCGCGGGTTATTAACGTAGGATTACTTATCGTTGCTTATCTCTTTTTGTACAATAAAATTCCTACATACGAAGAGAAGGATGAGTGATAACCCTATGCAGAAGGTCGATGGTAAGAAAAATGTTACATATGTCTATTCTGCCACTCTTGATTTATAACTCGCGACGACGATTTTAGCGTCATAAATTTTGCTTTACCGCCGACCGTTATGGAGGAACGCAATCCTACGTTAAAATAACAACAAACAAACAAAAAAACGAGAATTTTTTTTTTACAAGAAATTTCGAATAGAATTCATTTTCGGTAATTTCGGTTGCTATTATTTTATTTTTTAAAGCCTGTTTCGAAGAAAATTTAAATTTATTTTACTAGAAGATTATACTTACTAGAAGAATATTATATTTACTAGTATAAGGTTATACTTACTAGAAGAATTAATTTTACTAGAAATTTATTTCACTACTTTTTTTTCTTAGAATTAAGAAAAAAAATTTAAGGCTGACAACTTAAATAACATAAGAACTATAAATATTTCAAACATTGAATTATCCCAGAAAGTTAGTCATTTTCTTCCTAAAAATTTTCTTCTGGTGATTTTTTTTTTTAAATCATTCTTTAAAAACGAGAATCCTCAAGAATGTTATGCGAGCATGACATTTGTATTTTTCAAAGCATTTCTGTTTAGGCAAAGCTGTATATTGAATTCTGCTGCATAATAAAGTATTTTCCGCGTCTTAACTCCCTCATAGCCAAACTAGCGTATATCCTGTTACACCTCCGGACAGTGCTTACAAATCTCCCAAAAGAATCTTTGTTGTTTTAGTTAGGAATGCTGTTCTGTAATATCTCTTTTGCCCTTGTTTCTTACTGTAACGGTCTATATCAATCATTGAAATAAGCTAAATTTTGAATAAGCTAAAAATGTCTTTATGAAATGAACAATCGTTGCATAAAATTTAATTTCAAAAACAAATAATTTCATAAATTTTGTTTCAATATTTATACATCACACTGTCTGACTCTTTGGAAATTAAGGGAAATTTTACAAACCTTAATAAAAGGATATTTTGACGTCATTTTGACTTATTCAACTTTTTTTCCCCTCTCTATCTAAGGGCAGGGGCGTTCCAACCCGGGGGTGCAAGGGGTGCGGGGCACACGGGCGGCACATCAAGGGGGGCGGCAAGTCAGCCGCCCGGATAAAAAAAAATTAAAACTTATTTATTAGAAAATTAATTAATATAAAAATATCACCATTATGCTAGGTAACTACTTAGAGTTAAAAAATACATTTTACAAGTATAACTGGAAATAAACAGTAAAGTTTGGACTCAGAAGGGGAAGTGACGCGCCCAGGCGACAGTCGCGACCTATAGCCATAACTGTAGCTCTGTATAATGAGGCCCTTAGATTTATCGCTTTTGCGAAGTCAGTGTGTCTACAGGACACTGCTGATCTAGTGTAATTTTTGTTTATTCGGCACATGCCGGATGTGATGAGGTTTGCGCGCGAAAAATGTTAAAAGAAGGTTATTCTGGGAGATTTTGTCTTAGGCTGAGGTCGTGTCAGATCATTTGCGCTCCCGGTATGTTATTTTTATTGTGATTTCGTTTTGTAACTCTGTGTGTCTCTATATATAATCAAATGTGTTTGATTAAATTAAGATTTCGTTTTTATTTGGCGAAGCAAGAATGCCTATATTTTAATGATAATTTAAATTCGGCCATGGAGAAATTTACTTAAGGGGACAGTGGACCTTCAAACCTAACTTTTTTTGTTTTGAATGGATTTGCTTGAAATTTGAATATGTGATTAGTACCATAGATATGCAAAAGTGGTTAAAATTTAAAGATGAAATATTAATAATTTATGAATCATGAATTATTAATTATATCAAAAATTGGCCTCATTAAAAACGTTCCAAGCGCATTTATTTTGCATATAATATGGTCATTTTTATTTACAGGATACCTTATAGAACTAACAACGAAACTTATTGCTTATTTTAAGCATTAATTAAAAATATAAAGAGAAAAAAATAATAGTGAAAACACCCTTTTTATTACGCAAAATACCTATAAATCATCTTTTCGAGTACAAAATTTAGAAATTCTGAGCTACGAAGCATAATTTTTTTCAATAATATTTATTTGATATACAGTTAAGTATATAAAACTTAAATTTCAAAGCAATAAGATCATTAGAAATGCGCCTGGAGTAGTTTGAATATTCGTATGACACGAAAATTTTTATTTTGAGAAAAACACATTTAAAGTTATTGCTGTTAGTAACCACATAATATCTACATTAAATACAAATGCCTATAACTAGGAAAGTAATCACAGAAATTAAAAATTCTTTTTGCAACACATTTCTACTCGTCCGTAGTTTCACAATTCAATAAAATTTTTTAAAAAATCGAATTTTTGGACAAATTTCACAATTTTGAAAGTCCACTGTCCCGACAATGGACCATGAAACACTTTTTTTTTTATTTATCAACCAATTGCTATGAAATTTTGTATACTTATACAGTGTCGTTTAGAGATGAAAATGCTAAATTAAAAAAAGATCAGAATGTAATTAATTAAGATATTAATTAAAATCAGTTTGTTAATTACTCTACTTAAAAATGCTCCATGTGCATCAATTTTTGTCTCAGATATCTAATTTTCTTTCTTAAGCTAGCTTTATATAGTTATAATAAAAGTTAGTAGTAATATTAGATTTACAGCCATATTTATAAAAACTAGAAAAGAAATCGATAAAAATAGGCCATTTTATGCAAAATTTTATCAAATTTTTTTTTATTGTAAAAATTTTAAGGTATTTTAAAATAGTATAGTGAATTTATCACTAAGTTTTATTCTAACATATATAAATAATCATTTTATGAAATTTTATGAAAATTCAAGAAAAAGCATGAACATTTGGAACATTTGGAACATTTTGGAACATTTGGAACGCATGGAACATTTTGAACTTACCGAAACGACATGAAAAGTTTCTTTGAGAAAATAGCATTTAAAGTTTTAATTTAACGTAACATTTCCATTGTTTACGTTTGAAAAAATACTTATAACTCGATTAATAATGATTGGATCAATATAACTTTTTTTTTTAATTTAAAGCTGATGAGTTGCAGAATCATTTTCTGAAAAAAAAATCGTTTTTGAGACATATTTTTGTCAATCTGAAGGTCTATTGTCGCCTTAAACAAAACCACATTGGTTTTAGCAGCGCTACTCCACGTCGCAACCAGTTGGGAAATATATTGTTCTGTGGCTATTCACCGGAACAGTCACATAATACCCGAGAAAAAAAACTCAATCCCGGCAATAAATAATGAAACCCGAGGTGACATTTTACTATTTTAATGAAGACATAACAATTAAGTATAGTTTAACACAAATTTAACAATTATACAGGAACACACGAAAATATGCTGCTACAAGCATGGAAACATTGGATCAACTGCCAATACTTCTTCTCAGCAAAAAGGAGTTCAAAGGGCATCGCCACGAACTCTAGTGGTTGTTTCTGTCCAATGAGTCAGAGTTTTTGCGTCATGATGCCCTGTTTAAACTAGTTGGTTACAATCTCCCCCTCAGGTTTCGAAGACGTCCCGACGAGGAACCTGCAGTTGAGTCTGGTGGTTTATGCCTCGGACGACCCCGTTTCCTTAGAGGGTACACTGGGTTTGTGGATTGTCTTTGTTTGCACGGTTTCACAGCTGATGTGTGATATATGCCCAAGGGCACTGTCGGATCATCAGGGCTTGCTATCACGTAAGAGGTGGGTGACTTTTGCGTTACGATGACATATGGTCCGTCTCTCTTTGGTACGAACTTTGCTGTTTTTCCCTTAGCGGTGCTGCTAATGGAATGGAGGTCAATGTAGACGTGATCGCCTGGTGCATAGTGTGGGGCAGGTGATCTTTTCTTGTCTGCATACTTTTTGTTTTTGTCTTGTTTCTGCTCTAACCTCTCTTTCACTTGTTTGGCTATTTTTGCAAAACGTTTGAGGTAGGGCGTAAATTCAGGGACGAAATTATCACTTTCAAGGACTGTTCTTAGGTCATGGGTGACATCATCAGTAGTTCTGAGCTCTCTTCCGAAAGTTAGATAGGCTGCAGTGTGTCCTGTCGAGTCACACTTTGCTGAATTCAGTGAGAACCGGATATGTGGCAGGTATTCCGGCCAAGTTGTATGTTGATCTTTGACTAGGATTGCTAGTCTAGGCTTCAAATCTCGATTTTTCCGTTCCACTGGGTTAGCTTCAGGGTGGTAGACTGGTGTTAGTGATTGGTCTATCTCTAACAGGGAACACAGTTGTTGGATCACAAAAGACACGAATTGTGGTCCGTTGTCACTGATTATCTTTCGGGGTAAGCCATACCGCATTAGTACTTCTTCCAACAGGACTTTAGCACATTCAGCCGCTGTAGCATTGGGCAATGCGAACAGTTCGACCCATCGGGTTGCCACATCTTCAAGGATGAAGATCCACTTCTTCCCATCGTTGCTCTCGGGCAACGGTCCAAATAGGTCCATGGATAGGACTTCAAATCTTCGTGACTGTACAGGAGTCTGTAGTAAACCAGCTGGTTTCTGGTTTGAGGCTTTATATCTATTGCACTCTGGGCAATTCTTGATATATTCGGTGATATGCTTTCTCATGCCGGTCCAATAATAGCGGGAGGCTATTCTATGGAAAGTTCCCTCGGCTCCGTAGTGTCCGGCAGTCGGTGCATCATGGTGCTCCTTGAGAACATTTTCCCTTTCTTGAACCGGAACAACGAGCTGTGCGTCTTCAGCTTCCACATCAGGGGCATAACGGTATAGCACACCTTGATTCATCAGGTAGCCTCTTGCAGTCCAATTTGCAAAATTTTCATTTTTCTCTTCAGATTCAAAAGTGTCTATGATCTTCTTGATATCGTTATCTTTAAGTTGTTCTTCCCTCAATTCTTTTGAGCTTCTGGAAGGTAACATCACAGAGACAGTGCAGGCTTCGCACGTATCCTCTTCGTGTAGACAAGTAGGGCGCGACAGCATGTCGGCCACTACGTTGGCCTTTCCAGGGATATACTCAATTTTCAAATTGAATGCTTGTAACTGTAGGGCCCACCGGGCTAGTCTTCCGGATGGGGACTTCAGGCTCATCAGCCACTTCAGGGGCTGGTGGTCAGATGCTATGGTTACTTCTTGTCCATCCACGTATCCTCTAAACTTGATGAGGGCCCACACCACAGCTAAGGCTTCGCGCTCGGTGGTGGAATAATTGCGTTCCGCACTTTTGAGTAGTCGGCTGGCATATTCGATGGGGCGTTCATCTTGACCTTCACCTTGCAAAAGTACCGCTCCTAAGGCATAGCTACTAGCATCCGTCCTTATGGTAAAAGGTTGAGTAAAATCCACTTGCTTTAGTACTGGTGGTGTCACTAAGCATTTCTTTAGGATGTTGAAAGCTTTTTGATGTTCAGTGGTCCATGTCCAAGGTGTGTTTTTCTTGGTTAGGTTACTTAAGGGTCTTGACAGTTCGGAGAAGTTCGGGACGAACTTTCTGTACCAAGAACAGGTTTGCAGAAATGACTGCAGTTGCTTGATATTCTTTGGAGGGGGAATATTTTGGA
Source organism: Dolomedes plantarius (assembly GCA_907164885.2). Lineage (NCBI taxonomy): Eukaryota > Metazoa > Arthropoda > Arachnida > Araneae > Dolomedidae > Dolomedes > Dolomedes plantarius. Next base: position 52,949,023 of record OU015496.1, on the reverse strand, counting down.
TAGATGAAACTTTCTCCGGGTCTGCTTCAATTCCTTTAGGAGTGATCCACAGACCAAGATATTTGACCTTTGAACAGGAAAATGTACATTTATTGCGATTGGCACAAAGGTTGAATTTAATTAATTTGGTAAAAACTGCTTCTAAATCCTTTAAATGTTGGTCGAAACTTGGTGATAAAACTATGATATCATCCAGATAGACCAGGACTGGCAAATCTCTTCTGAATACATCCATTAATCTCTGAAAAGTTGCAGGTGCATTTCTAAGTCCGAAAGGCATTTTGTTGAATCTATAGGTTCCAAAGGGACACACGAAAGCAGTCTTGTCCTTGTCAGGTGGATAAACATTTACTTGGTGGTATCCTGCTTTCAAGTCGATGGTGGACATGTAGGCAGTATGCTTCGCATCCTGCAGGAGGTCATCCATGCGGGGCAAAGGGTAAACATCGGGAACTGTGATGGCATTCAGCTTCCGGTAGTCGATACACAGCCTCACATCTCCATTAGGTTTGGGAATCAGGACCACAGGAGCTCCATAGGCGGATTCACACTCCTCTATGATGTTCTTCTGAAGCAAGTCATCAAGTTCTTTCTTCAATAACTCCTTCTTAGTTGGGGACATCCTATAGGGAGGAACAGCCACAGGTGGGTGGTCTCCAGTATTGATGTGATGTTCGATCAAGGGTGTTGCCCCTCCCCCTAGCTTGAAGACAGTGTCAAATTTGACAATTAGGTCATTGAGATCTTTTCTTTGGTGAGGATCCAGGTTTTCTCCTTCTTCCTCTCTCAGTTTGCAGATGTTGGATTCTATCTGTTCTTTGCCCAGAACGGGAGTCAGAGGCAATTCTTCACCGAAGGGGTACTTTTCCTTGGGATTGTCCTGAAAAAACCAGTTTTTGTCGGCTAAGTCCAGTACCACTCTAGCGGTTTCTAGGAAATCTGTTCCTAGTAAGGTGCGGTTGTTGGTTGCGTCCGGCAGGATAATGAAGTTGGTCATAATCTTGCGGCCTTCCAGGTATACTGGAACCTGGGTGGTGAGGCATTTCTCCAGAGTCTGGGATCCATTTGCTAGGTGCAACGTCAGCTCCGTTTTCTGAAAAGGTAAGTTGTTTTCCTTAAACAGGGAGTAAAGATATGCTCCAGCTATGGAATGTGTAGAGCCTGTGTCAGCGCACACTCTTCCATAAACTCCGCAAATAGTTGCGTCCAATAGGGTTATTGGTGATCCCTTGGTTATTGAAGCAAAGGCTTTCAGGTGGTTGGTGGAGACTTTTTTCTTTGGCGGTGAGCAATCTGGACATTTTGCTTTGATGTACCCGGGTTTTCCACAGCCAAAACATGTTACGCCAGGTTTAACTTCGGGTGGAGGGTCAGGATTTGATCCGTCCATTCTATTTCCATGGAAAGGAAAAGTCTTTTTAGGTGGGTTAAGACGGGTTGCGTCTTCTTTAGGTCTTTCAAAATTTCTTTTCTTGAAAGCCGAATCTTTTCTAGAGGTGGAGCGTTGGTTGTCATACGCATCCAGTTTGTCAGCCAGTTCTCCGGGGGAATTCCATGTATGCCAGTCATCCAGGAAATGTTCACGGGCCTCTGGTGGGGTTTTCCTTTTCAGTTGGTCAGCCAACATCAGGTCCTTTAGCTGGTCAAAGTTGGTGACATTCAGCTCATCTAGCCAACCGTCCAGGTAACTGCGGATTTCAAAGTAGAAGTCGCGCCAGGTACTCTCAGGGGTTTTTCGATGCTGGCGAAAAAGTTGTCGGAAGCGTTCGCTGGTTAGTTTGAACCGCTTCAGCAGGACATCCTTCACGTGGGAATACTCCTGAGCCTTCTCTTCAGGCTCCCTTGCGATCAACTTAGCCACATCGGCTGGTAGGACACCGATCAAGTAGGCGACCCATTTGGCTTCTGGAATCTTCAGGAACTTCATCTGTCTCTCAAAAAGGTTTAAGAATAATCCCATATCATCCTGCTTGGGGTTGAAGTAGGGAATCAGCTTTTTTAACTCGAACTTGGGCAAGTCAACATCACCTTCGGAAGCATGGGCTCCGGAGCCTGCAGAAATTTTCTGAGCTTCTAACTGTAGTCTTAACTTCTCCAATTCGAAGCGTTGATTTTGTTCTCTTTCTTTTTCAGCCCGATCCATGTCCATTTGTCTTTCTCTTAGGACTCGTTCTGTTTCTTTTTCCTTTTCAGCACGGTCAAGAGCTGCTTGTCGTTCCCTTACGGCTTCTTCAGCTTTTCTATCCTCAATGATAGTAGACAATCTTTCCTTAGCAAAGTCTTCATCATACTGATCAGATTTGACGATGAGACTCTTCAATTCGATGACCGTTATGTCAGAAGCGACATCGACTCCAAAATCTTGAGCCAGGTTCCTCAGATCCTCCTTCTTTCCACGCGCGAGGAAAGCCATTGTTGCCTGAGGGGGGGGGCTGAGAAGGATAGTTCCAACGAAATTTTGTGGACGTAAAAATACCGTCCTAACAGTGTGGCACTGAGAAATCTATGACAACTCTTAGAGTCCTAACAAAATTAGGTCCTAATTGGGTGTAACAGTCCTAAACAATATCTTATTAAACTGGTGTATAAAGTGTGTAAGCTGAAATAAAATATTAGTAATACAAGATCGGTAGAACATAAACAGAACATAGGGAGTGAATACAAAACAATATGCCTACTTTCTCTTTTAAACAAAACAAAATCAAAAGTTACTAAATATTCTTAAAATTTAAAAGTTTTCTTTTAAATTATTCAACAATGAAAGGTTTACACAATTAAATCAATTAAGTTTTGAACTTAGTACCATGCCAATCCTGTAATAATAGAATTCTTACAAAATCGAAACAATAATAGCGATGAATCAACTAAAATTCTAAATGAATTTCAAAACCAGAATTTTAAACAAAATACCTAACAAAATTTAATTCAAAAGTTTGTAATTAAGAATTAAACAAAATTCAATTTCTAAAACAAAATCAAATTCAAAATTCAAATCCAAAACAAAGTTTACACTTAAGAATTTCAAATCAAGCTTAAATTTAAACAAAAGGAAAATTTAAACCAAAATTAAATTTAAAACGAGAACCAAGTTAGAATTAAAGAATTCAAACAAAAAACCAAATTAGAATTAAAGAATTCTAAACCAAAAACAATTTTAAATTTAAGTATTGAAAACAAAACAGAATTTCCATTAAGATAGATTCAACCAAAAATCAAAATCAAAACGAAATTTAAAAAAATTCCAGCTCTATATTACTTGAAAACATGGGTTTTAACAAGAAAATACAACAATAATCAAAATGTTATAAAATAAACAAAATTCTATATTACAGTCAGAATTAATGCTAGAACGCTGTTGGTTCTCATATAGCAAGGATTGCTTTACTATCGGTTTCTAATACCAGCTAGGGCTACCCTTAGAACACCGATTTCAATAATTATACATATATACTACAAAATACACATACAAAGTACAACAGATACTTATTTCTGACCAAACGTAATATTACACAGTCAGAATTTAATGTTAGAACGCTGTTGGTTCTCATATAGCAAGGATTGCTTTACTATCGGTTTCAAATACCAGCTAGGGCTACCTTTAGAACACCGATTTCAATAATTATACATATATACTACAAAATACATATAAAAATCAAAAGACACTTATTTCTGACCAAACGAGCTGTTGTCGCGACGAACCAGATAAGTGCAGGCATTCGCTTTACTAAGTTGAGTAGAAGCTAAAAAAAAAATCGAGCCGATCCAATGTAGTCAAAACAAAATAAAATAGTTGGGTGCTATTTTTAGCGACCAACAACTAATAAAAACATTTTACCCGTTACAACAGGATACCCCACGTGTTGGGCGCCATTTATGTGGCTATTCACCGGAACAGTCACATAATACCCGAGAAAAAAAACTCAATCCCGGCAATAAATAATGAAACCCGAGGTGACATTTTACTATTTTAATGAAGACATAACAATTAAGTATAGTTTAACACAAATTTAACAATTATACAGGAACACACGAAAATATGCTGCTACAAGCATGGAAACATTGGATCAACTGCCAATACTTCTTCTCAGCAAAAAGGAGTTCAAAGGGCATCGCCACGAACTCTAGTGGTTGTTTCTGTCCAATGAGTCAGAGTTTTTGCGTCATGATGCCCTGTTTAAACTAGTTGGTTACAGTTCGTTTTTGTTTTAGCACATTTTAACCCATCATCCCATCAAATCGCGTCGCATTGCCGGCATCGCATCGGTGCGGGCGGTTTTTGTCAGGTTGCAGGAAAATACTCTTTTATATGCCCTGAGCCTATAAATACACGGACCGGGATAATTTGCACTATATTAATTTTGAACGTGTCCATCTCAACAACTGAAAAACAAAGCTTTTTGTCTCTAATTTTTGTGCTCGATATTGTGATTGCTGACCAACAAAAATATTTCACAGGTAAGTAAACTTGATGATATTTTTTCTTTTGAGCGGTTAGCGGTTAGAAATTGAAATAATACATTTATGGTTTGACATTTATTTTTAAAAAAGCTAGGATTCATTACTTAATTCTATTTTAAAGGTTTTTATTTTATTTTGCAAATGTTAAACATATACTACAGGAACAAGTGTAAACTTGAATTTTTGAACTGAATCACCTTATTTTTTTAACAGGTACGTGAAATATTGCAATTCAGAAATCGGGAAAATACGATTTTTTTTTATTAAAGAAAACGTACGGGGAATTGTATTTAAAATATGAACAAAATTAAAATAAAATCGATTTGGAACGTTTCTTTGCAAAAGTCACTCTTTATCGAGAAACAGCTTAACTTACATTGCGCCATTTTTATAAGTTCTTTACGAAAAGAACCTCATTTTTTTTACAGATGTCTGATAAACGTAAAAAGTTTTCTGGGGCCCAATACAGAAAAAGAAAACTTGAAAAAGAAGAATTAGTAAAGAAAGTTTATGGTTCATTAAAAACATTTTTAATCCCAGCAAGATCGCATGAGGCGCCATCAAGTTCCAGAGATACAAATGTGACGGAGACCGAAATCACAAACCCCAAGGAAGATGTTTTAATCGCAGAACCAAGTCTTGAAACCAGTGAAACCGTGACCAAAGATCATGAAGATTTTCTTCATCGTTCTTATAAAGATGATGTTTATAAGGATCCTAGCTGTTGGCATTCCGTACTATCTGACAAAATTAAATTAACTTTAGTAGAGTTAGGCCCTACCCAACTTACAGAAGCGGATCTAAACTTTCCTGTAAATAAAGATAACAGAGGTTTCTCATCTATTTATTATAAAAAAAAATTAAGTAATGGGGAAATAATTCCAAGAGTTTGGCTAGTGTATTCTAAGTTAAAAGATTGTGTATTTTGTTTTCCTTGCAAATTATTTAAAACTTTTTCTAGTGCCTTTGTTGAGGGATATAGCGATTGGAGACATTTAACTCAGATTATTGAACGTCATGAAAAATCAAAAAGTCACATTTGTAATACAAAATCTTGGATTGATTTAAATAAATCAATTTCTTCTGAAACAACTACTGATTCTCTAAATGAGAAATTAATAAATATGGAAAAAGATAGATGGGTTTCCGTGTTAAAAATTATAATTTATACCGTTAAATTCTTAGCCGGTCAAAATTTGAGTTTTAGAGGCAAAAGTAATAAGTTATACGAGCAACGAAATGGAAACTTTTTAAAATTAATTGAAGCAATTGCAAAGTTTAATGATACCATATCAGACCACCTCACTAGAATTAGCAGAAATCCATCAAGTATGCCTCATTATTTAGGTGTTCATGTTCAAAATGAACTTATTTCCCTTTTGGGTCAAAAATTAAGACATGAAATAATTTCGCTCTTAAAAGTTAGTAAATATTATTCTATTATTTTAGATTCCACCCCTGATCTAAGTTACCAAGACCAACTTACTGCTGTAGTAAGATTTGTTCTATTAAATAATAAATCAAAGCAAATAGAAATTAGGGAGCATTTTTTGGGATTTATTTCAGTACCAGATTCGACAGGACAGGGTTTAACTGATATTTTATTAGATTTTTTGGAGACTCACAACATTTGTTTGGGGGATTTAAGGGGGCAGGGTTATGATAATGGTGCGAATATGAAGGGTCGCAATAATGGTTTACAAAAAAAAGTTCTTGACTTAAACCCTAGAGCTTTTTATGTGCCTTGTGCGGCCCATAGTTTAAATTTAGTTGTTAATGACGCTGCAAAAGCGTCTTTAGAAATTACAAGCTTTTTTGTAATTGTACAGGAGCTATACGTTTTCTTCTCCGCATCCACTAAACGTTGGAAGGTCTTAAAAAATGAAATCCCAACTTTAACGCTTAAACCCCTTTCAGATACTAGATGGGAAAGCAGAACAGATGCGCTAAAAGTTCTTAGATACAATCTAACAAAAATATATGATGCTTTATATACCCTCTATTCTGATAATACTAGAGACTCTGAAACTAGAAACATGACAAATTCATTACTTTTGAAAATTAAGTCGTTTAAATTTATTTGTTCCATTATTACATGGTATAATGTGTTAACAAAAATTAATATCGTAAGTAAAGCTATGCAGGAATCGGATGCTATACTACCAAATATTATTTTAATGTTAGAGAAAACCAAAACATATTTATATAATATTAGGTCAGATAAAGGTTTTAGTGATATTTTAGAAGAGGCAAAAAATATTGCAGAAGATATCGATTGCGACCCTTCATTTCCTCTGGTTAATATTGTTAGACCCCGAACAAAAAAACGTTTATTTGACTACGAATGTAAAGATGAGGCTCCAAAAAATCCAGAAGACCAATTCAAAATTAATTTTTACTTTGTAATATTGGACACTGCATTATCAAAAATAGAAGAAAGGTTCGAACAAATAAAACAACATCACACAGTTTTCAATTTTCTCAACGACCTAAATAATTTCCTTAAAACAGATAAATCAAATAGGTCTACAAAATGTAAATCTGTGGAAATTATGTTACATGATCAATTTAAAAATGAAAAAGATATAGCTGGAGATTTATGCGATGAAATTGACAACGTTGCATTCTTTATTTCCCCTGAAATGAACGCTTTAAATGTGATTCAATACTTATTTACAAGTAACCTCATCTATCTGTTTCTTAAAATTTAGTGATTGCCATACGAATTTTTTTAACATTACCCGTGACTGTGGCTAGCGGGGAAAGAAGCTTTTCAAAACTTAAAATAATAAAAAATTATTTGACATCAACAATGGGACAAGAAAGGCTTTCAGACTTATCTATTATTAGTATAGAAAAGGACATTTCGGAAGATATAGATGTATCAGGTATTATAACAGAATTTGCATTAAAAAAGGCACGAAAGCAAAGATTTTTTAAGCTTTTTGACTGCCTGTTATTAAGTATATGTATTAATAGATATGTGTTGTATGTATTTAATATAACGTATTCATTTGGTTACTATATCAATACATTAATAATTATTATGTTAGGTTGTAAAATTAAAAAATAAACTGAATTTATAATATTTTCTGTAATTCGTTGTTTCATTTAAGGTAAAAATAGTTCAGATAAATTTCAATTAATCCATAATGTATGAAAGGGGGGCGGCAAAATTATTCTCGCACACGGGCGGCAGCTACCCTAGGAACGGCCCTGTCTAAGGGCCTGTTCACATAGGAGTCCGGTAGCGGAAGCATTAAAGTATTGAAAGATATTTAACCAATGACAAACCTCCAAACGATTAGCAACGAAATTTTTAACGCCTATGATTGGTTTATTTCTGTCTCAACACCATCTTTCCTTTTACGCGTCTGGTACTAGACTCCTATGTGAACAGGAACAGGCCCTAAATCTTGATACGGTTCATCCAAAACCCCGTCAAGTCAAAGGGCTGCCATATATGGCTGAAATTGTTAATCATACATTTCCGAAGATCACATTTCATGTTGCCATTTCGACGCGAGTTTCCTTTCAATAATTTTTTTTTTCTCTTCATCTTCGCCACCGCTTCACTGCGGAAGAAAGGCCAAAATACTCCAGGCGTCAACCACGCCTTTGTCCTCTTACATCGTTCAGTAGTACGTGTTATATGCTTTCGGGTCATTTATCGTACAAGTATCGATTTCAAGGCTAGAGGATGTTTTTTCCTTCCAGGAATAAAACGTGATCCAACTACCTTAACAACAGATGCAAAACCTAATTGAAAACATAAGGTATAATTTCAAGGGGTCTTTTTTGATTGAATTGTAGATTATAAATGATCCAGAACAGTGTTTCCCAAAATGTAAGGCAGGCATGTCAAACTCGCGGCACTCGACGATTATTTGTACGACCCAGGCTCAGCCAATATAACGGTATTTAAATATCATGTCACCCTACTCGCCTTATACGCACAGGCGCACCATTTCCACCCACTTGCAGTGAATATTTTAGCAGCCAACTACCATATGCCAGACTAGTGGTCTGGTCAGTAAGTAGAACGAAGTGATTTATTTGGATTTATTTAGTGGGTGTAAACAAGTCATATTTCGCTTTTGGAGAATGTTTATTAATTTGTACAATTATTCAGTATCTGGTAATTTAATGCTCAAGAAAATAAGTGTCAGGAAGAAAACATTAATATTATTTTTTTAAAACGTAGGATTACGTTCCTCCATAACGGTCCTCCGGAAAGCAAAATTTCATATGTCCTGTGTCGCGAGTTGTAATTTTGGCAGCGTGCCAAACCCAGACTGTATCGCTTAGGCAAGCAGTAAACTGTTAAACAGAAAAGTGGTAAAATGCGTCAAAATTTTGACTTACTGACACACACACACACACATATATATATATATATATATGTATATATATATATATATATATATATATATATATATATATATATATATATATATATATATGGGAAAGATTACAACGCAGCGCTGAGTAAACGAGGAGACGACAGTGCCATCCCGCGGAGAGAGGTGTTACTTGGAAGTTGACCCCTGGATGCCGACGCTGACGGTCGTGCTAGTAAAGGGCAGACGGCCCTGTAATGTAACTGAAGTTTGGGCAAGACGGCCTCTAGAACTGTATCTGTAATTTGCCAGCGACAGTTGTAAAGAAGTTAACTTAATGCTCAACTCAACTCAAATCCTTTTGTACATAGCTTATTTTATATATCTAATCAAGCTTAAATATAGATAAGTTAAAATTTCATGCATTATTGTGAAGTTATTGATTACTTAAGAATTCGCTTCCCACAAATGGGAGCCTGGCAGGGATAGATTAATTTTAAAACACATAAGTGAATATTAGTGATATTAGTGACTTTAGGATTAAATTAAAAACTGTGACTGTGATAGTGATTAGTGAAAGACTGTGAATATTAGTGCCTTGGATAACTTAGTGACTTTCCAACCTGAAAAGAAAGACATCTATTGAACCCGAGAGACCAAAACGGTAAGCGTGTTCTTATTCTTATTATATTGCATGATGGAAGCATTAGAAAAAAATTTGAAAAAGCGTACTACGCTGAGAACGGCCACGACAAAAATAATTAAAAGATTGGAAGCCGTTATGCATGAAACTCAGCCAGATGTAGATTTAATAGATGAATTACTTATACTCTTAACCGATAAGGAAGAAAACTTAAAATTAATAGATAGTCAGATTGAGAATGATATTACAGACGAAAAACAGCTTGAAAAAGAAACAATTTCAGCAGAGAATTATCACGAAGACGTAATAATAGCCAAAGTCCGTGCTAAAAAAATTATTAAGAAATTAGAAACGGAAAGTAAGAATCTAAATAAGTCGACAGAGTTAAGTTCAGAAGATTCGTTTTCTAGAATCGCCACACCAGTGAAACTTCCGCGTTTAGTTATTGAAGCATTTAATGGCGAAATAAGTAAATGGCCAAATTTTTGGGCCCAATTCAAAAATGCAATTCACGATAGCGAAGCATTGACAGAAGTGGAAAAATTTAACTATCTGATCACATATTTATCAGGTGACGCGAAAACAGCTATTTCTGGTTTGTCACTCGTAGCTGAAAATTATAAAAAAGCTATCTCAATTTTAGATTCTAGATTTGGAAAAGTAGAGTTAATCGTGGACTTTCACATGTCAAAATTATTAAACCTGACGCCGTGTAGAAATTCAAGAGATGTAGCAACACTACGCAAAGTTTATGATACAGTTTCCGTTGAAGTAAATGCGCTACAAAGTCTTGGTATTGAACCGAACACCTACGGAACGTTACTATTCCCTATTTTGATCAAAACCATTCCGCACGATATAGCTCTAGAATTTAATAGATCCACCGAATCAAAAAAAAATAAATAAAATTACGGATTTGCTACAATTTTTGAAAAAAGAAGTACAGCCGCGAGAACGGACATTAATTTTAACACAAACGCCGGACAATGAGAGTCAGAATCATTTTAAAAACATAAGTATGAAACGACACAATTTTGAGAAACAAACTAAAGATTCGTACAGATGGAATGAAAACAGAAGTAAAGAATCGAAACCAAAATTTAATTACAGGGACCAGTATCGGAACAAACACTCGAACATAGTCTGTTATTCTTGTAATGAAATTGGGCATAAATCTAATCAATGCCAGAACAAAGCTCGAGGATTGCGTTGCTTTAAATGTTCGAATTTTAATCATAAAGCTGTTGATTGTACTAAAGATGTGTTTAAAATTAAATCTTATGCTAATGATGATAAAATTAAAAAGAAAATTACTATTATGGGTTATGAAACTAATGCATTGTTTGACAGCGGTAGTGAAATTACAATGATCAAAGAATCTATTTATGAAAAGCTTAGTAAACCAGAACTAAAGAACGATCATATTGTTTTAAACGGTATCGGTAATGGTGAAGTGAGTCCTTTAGGCTACTTTAATGCTGAAATAAGAATAGACAACTGTGTTATAACTGGTGATATATACGTTTTGAAAGAATTGTGCGAAGACGCTATTATCGGTAAGAATGTCATGAAACAGTTAAATATCATATTAGATGAAAACGGAATGAGAGTTACCGGGGAGCGAAAAAATTATCATGTAGGAATCGTTCGAATATGCCGGAAACGTGTCAAGGACACAGAGGCAGAAGATTCGCCACTCCATAATATATACAAAACATCGAGCGAATTCGAAAGACTGTTTACAATACGAGACGCTATAAGCGAGAACGAAATTGACATCTGCCATAATTTAGACTCAAGATTGAAAACGGAAGTTGCAAATCTCATCGCGAATTACAGACCAAACAAAACTAAAAACACGGGGTTAAAAATGAACATTGTTTTGAAAGATGAATCTCCTGTGAAACAACGTTGTCGCAGATTTCCCTTCGCAAAGCAAAAAATAATCGAACAGCAAATAAAAATTTGGTTGCGTGATAATATAATTACAGAATCGTGTTCAGATTACGCTGCACCCGTAGTGTTGTGTAAAAGAAAAAATCAGGCGAGTACCGTTTATGTATTGACTACAGGCAGTTAAATAAAAAGATCGTTAAAGACAATTTCCCTTTACCCCTCATAGAAGACGCGTTAGACAGATTAGAACAATCAAAGATTTTTACGACGCTTGATCTAAAGAACTTATTTTTCCATGTTGATGTTGCAGAGAAGAGCCGCAAATATACAGCATTTGTCACTCACGAAGGACAATATGAGTTTTTAAAAGTTCCGTTTGGATTGTCCACTAGTCCCAGTGTGTTTCAACGATACATTTATACAATATTTAGAGATATGTTAAAAGACAACACCATTATTATTTATATGGATGATTTGATAATTCCATCGAACAATGAGAAAGAAGGTTTACTTAAATTAAAACGTGTGATGGAGAGAGCATCCGAGTATGGATTAGAGATAAATTTTAAAAAGTGCCAATTCTTGAAGCAAAACATTGAATTTTTAGGTTATGTAATAGAGAACGGAACTATTCAGCCTGCCCCAAGCAAAACATTAGCTGTTAAAAAATTCCCAGTACCCAAAACAACGAAACACGTAGATGCGTTGAGCCGAAACACCGTCCTAGTGACAACACGTTCGCACGCAGAGTTAACTACTAAAATTGCAAGAGCACAAGATGACGACGAATGGGTTAAGACTATCAAAGAATTAGTGAAATTGGGTAAAAACAATGATTATTCAATTGAAAAAGACGTTCTATATAAGTACGAAAATGGAAAAGATCTTTTAGTTGTTCCGGAGGATTTGCAAAAAGAAATCATACGTGAAATTCATAACAAAGGCCACTTTGGAGTAGCAAAGATAGAAGAAATTTTGAGACAAGACTTCTACATGCCAAAAGTGAAAACGAAAATCGAAAGTGTCATTGCGAATTGTATTGAGTGTATACTGTGTAATAGAAAAAGCGGAAAAAGTGAAGGATTTTTGAATCCGATTCCCAAAGAGAACTTACCATTAAGCACGTACCACATAGATTTTATTGGACCAATGCCCTCATCGAATAAAAAGTACCAGCACATTTTTACCGTGGTAGATGCATTTACGAAGTATGTTTGGCTCTACCCCACAAAATCAACGTCAGCTAAAGACGCCATCGACAAACTGAGGTTACAACAAACAACATTTGGAAACCCGTCAAGGATTATTTCAGATAAAGGTGGTGCATTTTTGTCCCACGAATTTCAGGAATTTTGTAAAGAAGAAGATATAGACCACATTAAAATAACAGCCGGAATTCCAAGAGGAAACGGACAGGTGGAGAGGATGCACAGAACCCTCATCCCGATTTTGTCGAAACTAACCATCGATGATGCGACCAAGTGGTATAAGCATGTACCTGCCGTTCAAAAAATTATTAACAGTACCATTTCAAGATCAACAAAATTTACACCGTTTGAGCTTCTTACTGGAGTTAAATTAAAAAGTAAAGAAGATTTAAAGATAAAGGAAATCCTAGAAGAAGAATATATCAAAGCAAGTATGGAAGACCGAGAAAACATGAGAGAAATAGCAAAAGAAAATATACTGAAGATACAAGAAGAAAATAAGAAAAATTTTAATCGGAAAAGGAAGAACGCAAGACAATACAAAATTGGAGAACTCGTTGCGATTGAAAAAACTCAATTTGTAACTGGAACTAAACTGAAACCTAAATTTTTCGGACCCTACAAGATTACGAAAATAAAGTCCAACGACAGATTTGATGTCCAGAAGTTAGGCAACCACGATGGACCGAATGTCACAACAACTGCCGCAGATCACATGAAACCATGGGCAGCAGTACAAAATTAAGTGTCACAAAAATTATAAGTCCTAGATACTGTTTTTTTTCTTTTCTCCTTTTTTTTTAGATTTCTGTGCAGAGCGAGGAGTTTTGGAGGGCCAAAACATCAAGATGCCCGAGCGATATGGGAACGATTACAACGCAGCGCTGAGTAAACGAGGAGACGACAGTGCCATCCCGCGGAGAGAGGTGTTACTTGGAAGTTGACCCCTGGATGCCGACGCTGACGGTCGTGCTAGTAAAGGGCAGACAGCCCTGTAATGTAACTGAAGTTTGGGCAAGACGGCCCCTAGAACTGTATCTGTAATTTGCCAGCGACAGTTGTAAAGAAGTTAACTTAATGCTCAACTCAACTCAAATCCTTTTGTACATAGCTTATTTTATATATCTAATCAAGCTTAAATATAGATAAGTTAAAATTTCATGCATTATTGTGAAGTTATTGATGTGTACGTACACTGCTCAAAAAAATTAGGGGAGCAAGCAAAGAAGTTAAGAAAACCGTGCGAGACAGCCACGTATTGGCATAAAATGGATAGTACACGCGTATCAATGCGCAATACAGAAAAAAAGGCGTAAAAATTTTTGTAGTTAAGCTGTAATTCTTTGAAAATATGGAAAAAACATGAAAAGATGATTTAGGGCAACAATTTGGTTACATGTAAACGATAAAACAAAGTATTGTTTAGAAATGATGCAAGATTTTTAATATGGCGTGTGGTCGCCTCGAACAGCCAAGACTGCTGCACACCTGTTTTCCATGGATGCGATGATGTTATCGATAAGACTTTGGGGAATACAGTTCCTCTCCTCAAGAAGTACAATCTCCAAGTCTCGGAGAGTAAAAGGAGGCCTTGGTCTCGCAGCAATGCGTCGTCCGAGCATGTCCCAAACATGCTCGATTGGATTCAGGTCAGGAGAGCACGCTGGCCATTCCATATGCTGTATTGTTTCAGCTTCAAGTATGTTCTCCACAAGACGAGCTGTATGCGGTCTGGCATTATCATGCTGGAAAACAAAGGAATCTCCAATGGCTGCAGCGTAAGGTATGACATGCGGTCTCAGTATCTCGTCTGCATACCTTCGGGTCGTCAAAGTACCATTCCGAATGATATGCAGGTCCGTACGTCCACCTATGCTGATTCCACCCCATACCATAAAACCAGCTCGTCTGTATTGTGACCTTTCACGAACGAATGTGGGTATCAGAAATGAGGCCTCTCTCGTACATTTCCTTTTGCCTGTCAGCAATAGTCGCCAGAATGTTTTATGTATGTTTATGTAGGGGGCGACGCAGTGCTTGCTGGGAAGGCGCAGGGTGAGTTGGAATCCCGCTTCTGTCTGTGGTCTGTGTAACATGTATGTGTGTGGTGCGTCTAGTGAAGTGATAAAATGTGTTTCTGTGTAGATTCGTCTCTTTCTTGAGTTTTTGGCCTCGACCCTTCATTTTAGAACGATGCGTAATATCGGGTAGAAATTACGGTCGTATTTGTGAAAGTGGGGTTATTTCGAGTGTCCCTTTCCCTCCATACCAAAACACGTCGGGTGTCACACTCCAGACTGAATCGGGACTCGTCTGTAAACAGCACTTGGCTCCAATCATGTTGCTCCCAATCTCGATGTTCAGCAGCCCATCTTCTTCGGGCCGCACGGTGGCGTGAGGTCAACGGAATGCAGACCATTGGCCTACGTGTATAGATACCTCCCTGATGAAGCCTATTACGTACTGTTTGGCTGGACACCCTTCGTCCTGTTGCCAAGAGCAAGTCTCTTTGCAGCTGAGTAGCATTGTCTGTTCTGTTTCGACGAGCTGTTAACAGCATATACCGGTCATCAGTTGCTGTAGTGGCGCGTGGCCGACCTTGCCCTGGTCGACGTCTAACATTCCCTGTTTCTTGGAATCGATTCCACAGCCTTGCAACGACACTTCTGGCGACTCCAACAGCGCCCGCGACACTACATTGTGTTTGCTCGGATTCAAGTCTGCCTATAATACGCCATGCCATGGATTCCGGTAAATCACGTTGTTGAGACAATTTCAAGTCACCTTTTCTCAAAAAGTATAACTGAGAAATCGAATTTCACAGTTAAGGCAGTGAAACAGACGTTTCTGCAACATCCCGATTTCCGCCCTTATGTTCTTTTTCTGGTTTTTGACGTCTTGAACTTTGATTTGCATATGAAGTTTTCTTCTTCTGTTTCCTGCTAGGCTTCAAATTATGGATGATTTATTTTATGTTATTTATCGGTGTAAGTATTTGCGTAATTTCGTTAAAACCATGTGCTCCTCTAATTGTTTTGAGCAGTGTATATATATATATATATATATATATATATATATATATATATATATATATATATATATATATATATACATATACATACATACATACAAAAGAGGTAAGTAACGATAAGTAATCCGTTAATAACCCACGGCAGTTTCGTTGCAAGAGACTACCTGAATTTTTTTCATAGTATACTTTTCGAAATAAACCTACGTTTCTACTAAAATTGATTTTGAAGTTGCTGTTTTTTTTCTCTCTTCTCCGTCTTCTCTCGGCCCACATAAAATTAAACTTTATTTATTTGGCCTATGTCATCCTTTGAGTTTGACACGCCTGGTGTAAGATGCAAAATCTTGGGGTTCCATAAATGAGGTGCCTTTAAATAAAATTTGATAAACAGCTCCTGGAACAACAGCTTTTACTTTTATTTGAACAATACTTTTGAACAGCATACCAATTCTTAGTGGCTGCCTTTATGAATGTGAACTATAATTGTGGGTTGAAATAAGCAAAATATAGATTATCACTGCAACTTGTTAGAATCTTTGAGTATCTTCCTACTTTAAAGACAACCAATACGCCGCCTTGATACTCCCTGAAAGATTTTTTAGCGTGAAATGGAAATATCTGAAATTCATACAAAATGACTTCAAATTATGGTTTTACAGACTTTTCAATAACCAGTCCTGATTCCACTAAAATGATAATTACAATTATCAGTTTGAAAAGTAAGAGATTTACTGTATGTATAAATCACCACTAGCAACTGCTAGTATCAATAAACATGAATTCAAGTACAAAGTTGACATACACGGTAAAGGATAGCATTTTCTCATCACCAATTCCTCGGAGTCGTACATCTCAGAACTACCCTGGGTACATCAAATTATTTTTTATGTAAAATTATTTTTCATCTACAGTGGAACTTCTCTAAGGCGGCCAGTCATAGTTCCGGAAAAAAGTGGATGTTTTGAGAGGTGGAGTTCTATACGGTGCCCAGTAGTGGTTCTGAAAAAAAAATCGGCCGTTGTATGGGATGGTCGGCTAGAGAAGTTTCACCATTTGAATAAAAGACATTTTGGCATTAATCATTCGTTGGATCTGCATCTTCATTTCAAAGGCGTTATTTAAAAGTCTGCTAGAGCTACTGAATATCCAGGCTAACTTATGAGCCTCTATCTTGTTTCCCTATCTCGCCAAATCCCATGCCACACCATACCGTTGTTGTTGCTTCAACGCCAATTTAAAAAATATCTGTGCTAAAACTTCTCTATTCAGATACTTCACCATTTTTCATACATTGCATGCTCACATGCAAATTTCAAAGCTCTTTCGATCAGACTATTAAAGCGTGATAAGCTTTACTGGAGTTATAGTACGAATGGAAAGATGTGGACGTATAGTTTTAAATTTCCCAATCCACTTGATTTAAAATCCCGACGGAATATATTAATCCTCAAACAGTACAAAGGGGGTCGGATCCGACCCAAGGGTGTGACTTCTCCTGGTTGTCCAGGAGGGGAGAGTCCCCTCCTGGACTCTCCCCTCTCATTGCAAGAGATCGAGTTGACAAGGAACCCTACCAGATAGACCTACAAGACCACCCTACTAGGTATAAAAATAAGCAAATACGAGTGTCTGTTGAAAAACATTATTCACGATCATTAGTCATTTTTTAAATTTTTGAGTTTTTTAAATTTTTTTATTTCGATTTTGATAGCCAAAAATGTTAGTATGTATTATCTTTTACATTTTTGTGCTCGGAGAGTTGGTTTCACTAACTTCTAAAACTAGTATGACTAAATTGCATATTAGACCTAATATATATAACATTCTATGTAAATGTCAAAGAGATTTTCTTTGTTTAACAAAATTACAATTCGTTGGTCATTTTTTCTACAAAAAGGGTTTTATTTCATGTAAAATATTATACAACAAAAATTCTTATTGTGTACTTATTTCTACCAAAAACTTCATCAAAAAAGCGATCGGGTCGGGTTCGACCCGACCGTACCATCGATTTCGTCTCAAACCACTGTACCGTTTGAGGGTTAATTTGTACAATAATTACAAGATAAAAAGAACTTTTTATATACCATGTTTTAAATTTTTTGTTGAATCATATAAACTTGACAAGTCTATGTATTAATAAAAACTTTTTTAAAATTTTTTGATGAATTATCCCATCAACTTGAAAGAAAATGAAGTTAATTGGAAGTTAACTTGCATTTAACTTTTCGTTCCCGTTCCGGCCAACAAAATTAATTTTGCAAAACAAAATTAACTGAAAATAACTTAAAATTAATTTAATTCTGCTTAGAGATAGCTAAAAGTATTTTAAAAATGCATTGTTATCGTGTTCTGAGCTATTCTAAAAGTTTCAAATGTCTAGCTAGTCGGGAAGTTAGTTAAAAATCGATTGCAAGATTTGTACTTGACAAAAACACACAAAAACAAGAAAGCAAGTTAATAAAAACATGGTAATAAAAATAGGACCGGGGGAAAAACTCTGAGAAAAAAGAACGCTTCCGATCGAATTGGCGACAATGCGTAACAAAATGCCTCATACGTCAACTCTGACTTCTAACAGCATCATCCTCTAAATCACATCTTGTGTAGCAACAATAGTCCTTTATTTAACAACCAAAAAAAAAGGCCCAAATTGAACGAGAGGGAAATTTTGCCTTAACCTTCCTTTTCCCCCACATGACGTGCTTACTGCCATAGAAAGATAATTCCTTGCGGGTTGTCACGCACGTGCGCAGTCTCATCCTGCTGCAAGGTGAGGCCTCATAGGGGGCCTCTGTACCCAAAATCTCTGTCGTGAAAATGACCGCTAGAATCTGTATCAAATACATAACAACAACATAAAACTTAAGTTTCCTCAATCGGTATCACCTGTCAAATAGTCCGATTCAGATAATTAAAGAGATATCAGACTTGTTATTTTATGGATTCCCTGAAATCATCTAAATATGAAAACATATTT
Organism: Dolomedes plantarius; assembly: GCA_907164885.2. NCBI lineage: Eukaryota > Metazoa > Arthropoda > Arachnida > Araneae > Dolomedidae > Dolomedes > Dolomedes plantarius. Next base: position 52,930,467 of record OU015496.1, on the reverse strand, counting down.
GCAGGTTAACGAAACAGGGAGTCAAGGCCGTTCGATGCGTCTCTCTGTAGCCGACGTTCAGCGAAGTTTGGGTGAACGACCCGTTTTAGAGGCCAGCCCGCTCTTTTCAAAACCTGCCGTTAAAAAGCTTTCACTGCACACACAATCGAAATATCTGGACACGTTTGGCAAGCGAGTGTTAAAATCGTGTCAGGCGAATTTCACTGGGGGAGTAACCATTACAGTGTTTTTTGGGGGATGGAAGAGATGCATTCCCAATAAATAACAGTGAATTTGCCGGCTTGTTCATGCTCTATAACAGGGTCGCAGTTTGGCCACCCCTGATGTAGAACGCATTTTATCACTTTCTTCGCGGCTTTTCCCCCTTTTTACACTACTGCTTTTTTGGTATATTTCCATTTTTTAGTACAACTTATACCTATGGATCCTTATATTCTATATTTAGGTTGATAAAAAAAAAAATAACGCTCAATCTAAACAAATCAATTTTTAACTGAATTTCTACGAATTGCAACAACTCAGTATGAGTCAGATTTGAATAATTTGGCAAAATAATTAGAAGAAAAAAATACTAAAGCTACTAAAATTATTTAAGAATTCAGAATTATTAATTATTCTAACAACTGGAGAATGAAATATATATATATATATATATAATATATTAAACAACGTTAAAATTTTCTTTCAATTCAAATACAGTTGGCTCTCTGTTTAACGACGCTCTACTTAACGACAATCTCTATTTAAAGACGATATTTCCCAGTCCCGGCCCCTCCAACGTTATGAGAAATGTCATATTTTCACAAATTCTGTTTAAGGGCGATCTCTACTTAAGGACGATTTTTCACGGTCCCTTGAAAGTCGTTAAACAGAGAGCCAACTGTATAACCTTTTCTCTGTTTTTGGCTCCTCCAAGTATGCAGGCATTCGCAAATAGAGCTTAACACTGTTTATCCCTGGTCTATAGAACAGACCTGGTCTATATAACATTATCTCATATTGAGAGCAAAAATAAATTTTCACTGCATGGAATCTACTCTCTGCAAAGAAAATTTATTTTCTGAGTTAATGAATCAAAACAATTAACTTGCTTTTTAGAATAGTTAAAAAAACAAAAAAGTTATATTCCCCAAATCCACTGCAGATCCTAAAAATACGGCATTCTTACGTTATATTCTGAACTTTAAGAAGCTCTAATTTATCATTTTATTGTGCTTCACTAATTTCTCGTAAGTATTATCTTACTTTTCTTGCTGCTATCTTTCTTTCAGCAATTAAAAAAATTAAATTTCAATTTTGAAAAAAAGTAAATAGTCTAATTCCCTAAAACATATTTTAAATAGAAATTAATAGAACTCTCAAAATTAATCAATAATGGATAGATCGTCGCGCTTCGGTTAAGGTAAAAAACAAACAACTTCTGTTTAAAATGATAAAACATAGTATCTTAAAATACGCAATAAATAGACCGCAAAAGAATGGCATTTTTACGCTTTATAGAAGAAGCTAGAATTCTTTTTTCTAATTTTATTATTCTTCACAAATTCTATTAAGTACCATCTAGTATTATTTACTTACTGTTTTCTTCCAACAACTAGGAAATTAGATTCAATTTGGAGAAAAAATCTAATATACCTTCGCCTAAAGCAATTTTTAAAAAGATATTGGCTGAACTCGGGAAATTCAATTATATTGAATACAGTCGATTCCGGTTAATCGGTCCAGCCGCTTACTCGGACCGAATCCCGTCTTGTAACATAGGGCATGTTCGTTTAATCGGACCAGCCGGTTATTAGGACCAAAATGATCGCGTCCCGATGTTGTCCGATTAACCGGAATCTACTGTATTTGGTTGCGATTCAGTTTAGGTAAATCTAAAATGAAAGTAAAAGGACTGACACCCAGTGAATTCAAAAAGAATAGAGTTCAAGTCAATATTTTGGGCCCGGAGTAGCCTATTGGTAGCGCTTCGGCTTTCGGTACTCGGATCGAATCCCGACAAGCGCCGTTAAAAAACCTTAGTGTCTAAGCCGGATATGGGCACGTTAAAGCCATAGACTGGAAAGTCTTTCTATGAGATCAGTGGGTGGGGTAGGTGCGATCCCCCTCCTAGATGTCATCCCTGGGGGTGCTCGGTCAAAATTCTGGTGGCACCTAGCCACTAAGCCAAGCACTACTCAGTCTGAAGTCTATATGGACCTAGTCTGGAACATCCGGCAGGGGAAATTAAGAACAAGAAGCCAATATTTTAGTAAAAGACTTAATCTCACATGCATCTAATTTTACACCACCCCTTTTAATTCTATCCTTCTTTCATATTTCAGTATTTTCTTTCTAATACGTTTTGTAAATTCTACGCGAAGTGTTTTCTAGGGTGTCGTCACGGTTTTAATTAACTAAAATAACTTTTTAGCGAATTTCCCCGAAAAAATATGTCATTATGTATTTACTATGAACTGTAGGGCAATGATATTTTTTTAAAGGGAAAACTCTTATTCAAAACGCCAACTTAGTTCGTTAGCAATCTACCGCCTTTATTTTGTAGTAAATGAACATCGCGGTTACTTATTACGGTACACAAATTCTAAACGTGCTTTTCTTTCATCAGACTGTGCTTTCATGTTTGGCAATACTATTGTGGTTCTCCAACAGCATATATAAATTTTATTTAGGTAAGCGTTTTTCTATTTTTATTGTTTTATAATTCTGAATCAATACGGTAGGTGCATTATTTTTCTTGGGGTTCTGTTCTTTTCTTGCTCTTACACACCTTTGACTGAGGTACGGTGGCACACCCAGGGAAAGAAATAGAAATTGCATTATAAATATTGAATTTGCATTTTAAATATTTTTATCCGTTCAACTCACGACTTAAAAATATTACACTGTTCTATCAGACTAATTTAAAGCAATATCCTAACAATCTAAGCACGACCAAAAAAAGGCCTATCGAACCTGAGTAGCAAGATCATCATATATCAAAATAAAAAGCAATAAACAACAAACAGTTATAATTCTAAATATGATGAAAGAATGGAATTGAAACTAGTCCGTCTTTCACAACAATTACGAAAAACTAAAACGTATTATACCGCTTTCTATTTTTTCTCTACTTACAAATTGTTTCTAACAAGTTATAGATCCATAACTTACGATACATAAAAGCTGTTCTCTTAATGAATTAATTCACTGTACTTTCACAATATTTTCCAAATTATTAAAAAAAAAGTTTTATTACAAACTCTTCCAACAAACTTTTTGTTAAAAGACAAACTGAATTAGGCAAGTAAGAGGCGTTTAAAATTTTAAACATCTCATCATTAAGTTTAAAATTTTACTTTAAAACTGTATTCTAGTTTTAAAGTAAAATTTATATAAAAAAATATCGTTTAATCCTTTAATTATTTCAATATCGTCTATTACGCTATATTTTTGGCCATTTATCAGTATACAAATGAAAATAAAAATATTACACATAATTTTTTTAAACTTAAATGTGTATCTGAAAAACATTTTCTAGAAAAGTTCTCGGTACAGGTATTTAATATGATGTTTTTTTGTTTTTTTTTTTTTTTTTTGGGGGGGGGGGGGGAGTACAAGCAAAATTTGATCTTTTGGCTTGTACTCCTACCAGGGGAGGTACGCAAGATCCATTTTCAGGGTCAAATGGTGCTTGCGATAAGATGATAAATATTTGTAAAAGGTTATAGGAACCACCCACACTCACGATTTTAACAAAACAAACAATTGATAGCTCTTATTTTGAGAGTTTAAGAGTTTAGTTTTCAGAGTGCAGGGATTAGTTTCAAATCTCAAACGGTGTTAAAAAAAGTTGTTGACAATATTTGAGAAACAGGATTGACTTTTCTTAAATATTGTCTCCCCCCCCCCCCCAAGATATATAGAAAATTCTTTGGTGCTACACGATAAGACAACTTTAGAACACTGACCCCCAATTTTAGATGAGTATGTGGGTTATCTTGCTTCTTATTAAAATTCAAAATTGTACTGCGTTGGAAATAATTGGTACAACACATTATATTTCCACATCAAAAGATAGGAAGCACTATAAGCAGAATTTAAAATGTTCAACCTTTAGCAAGAATAATTGCTTACACAAGTCCAATGAGATATCTTTTTCTAAATCACAGCATTCAACCTCTTGCATGCAGGTCTTCAGCTTACGATGTCGCGCGGTTACCAGTTGGGTTTCGTAGTCTAGTGACTGCGGGTATCCCATTAAATAAAAAGAGGGGTCTTCCTAAGTATGATAGAGAAGAACGTTGTGTTCCCACACTTGCTAGAACCATACAATGTTCAACTGCTGCCGCAGAAAACTACAGAGAAAGCCAGCAACATCCGTATTCAAAAGTAACTTCCCGTTGGAAGATATTGAAAGCAATGTGGTTCCCCAAAAGCTCCATAAAACACTGTGGTAAACCACCTTGTATTAGGATGTGCATCTGCGGTCAGACAGATTGTTTTGAGAAAAGTAAAACACTTCATGTTTATTAACTACGTCATCTTTTTCAAACTTGGACTTGTCTGCCCAAAAAATGTTCGAAATGATCTGCGTATCGTCCACTATCGCATTTCTCCTATGCGCAGTGTCTGCTGGAATGAGCATGAATGTAGATACAAGTGCCGTAGTTTGAAATTTCGAATGACTCTCTAGAAACCCAATATGATCTTGTTACGCTAACTTCCTTCAATCTGCAGTGGAGTTTTGAAAATACATAGGCCAAAATAACCGAGTCGTCGCGGATTGGTTTGCCAGAACGTGAAAGGAATTGCACTGCTTATGTCACGTGATTTGTGAATTGCTTTTTGCGGTCTCGCGATTAGGATGCTATGCATTGGGGAAACGTTCTGCGTATATCCGTTCGACTACACGGGCAATCTGATTACATTCTACAAAATAAAGGATTATTTCGTAGTGTTTTTCGAACATACGCGTGACACAAAATAAAACTGAAGTAAAAGCAATGTACGACAGAAACAGTACTGCTGTTGCAATGTTCTTTTTGAGTCTTTAATCAATGTACACTACTGGCCACTGTAAATGCAACACCCTGAAGGAAACATGCAAATAACATGAAATTTGCAACATGCATTAGCGGAGGTGAGATATGCAAATGATTTGAATTTCAGCGCAGACGCACATCACGCGCGCCTGTGACGCCACTTCAAAGCGCTATTTAAGGCTTGGAGATTTCGACGATTTCAAGTTCGGCAATTGTGTTTTTCTTGTGGTTTTTTCAAAAAAACGATCAATTATGCCTCGTCGAAAACAGCGATCATCTTTTGATCAAGTATCCGAGTTCGACAGAGGAAGGATAGTGGCCTACCGAGATTGTGGATTATCTTTCAGAGAAATCGGTAGTCGTGTTGGACGAAACGAAACAACTTTAATGCGGATATGTGATCGTTGGATGCAGAAGGGTACGACGGACCGGCGTGTTCTATCGCATCCCCCTCAGCGCACCACTTCACGTGATGACAGGCAAATTGTGCGCATGGCAGTGACGGATCGCTCAGTCACATCACGAACCATAGCACAGCACATGCAGTCTCTAACGCATCATCCAGTGTCTGCGCGTACCATTCAACGCCGTTTACAGCAGAGTGGTCTGTCCGCAAGACGTCCATTGCTTTGTCTACCCTTGACGCAGAACCACAGACGTCTCCGCCACCAATGGTGCGATGACAGAAGGATGTGGACGGCAGAATGGAATGAAATTGTCTTTCCTGACGAGTCACGCTTCTGTCTGCAACACCACGATGGTCACATTCGAGTCTGGAGACACCGTGAAGAGAGGATGCTGAACAGCTGCGTTATGCACCGCCACACTGGTCCTGCACCGGGTATTATGGTATGGGGCGGTATTGGATATCACTCTCGCACACCTCTAGTACGCATTGCCGGTACTTTAAACAGCCAGCGCTACATCTCCGAGGTGTTGGAGCCAGTTGTTCTTCCTTACCTTCAGGGCTTGCCCACAGCCATATTTCAACAGGATAATGCGCGACCACACGTGGCACGCATTGTCCAACGGTTCTTCGTCAATCGCCAGATTGAATTGCTTCCCTGGCCGCCTCGCTCTCCGGATCTTTCGCCGATAGAAAACATGTGGTCCATGGTTGCTCTACGATTGACCCAGATTCCAACCCCAGCTGCCACAGCAGATCAACTTTGGCAACATGTGGAAGCTGCTTGGTCTGCTGTACCCCAAGAACTCATCCAAAGTCTCTTTTAATCAATGCCGAGGCGTGTGGCAGCGGTGATCTCCAACAATGGCGGCTACTCTGGCTACTGATTTTGGCAGGAACCACACATCTCAGAAGTCTATAAATTTAATCATTTGATACTTGGTCAACATGTTATCTACAAAATAAATTTTGTTGTGATATCTCTTGTCTTTCTTGGTGTTGCAATTTGGGTGGCCAGCAGTGTATTAACCGGCTTCGATTACAGTTCCCTCGCCAAACGGAGAGCCATGCGTCCCCACGGCCAAGTCCGCTCATGGATGAAAAAAGTAAATTCGAGAAAATTTTTAATTGTGTTGTCGTTATGGTGTTTGATCATATCTAACGCAATTTAGTTCAAAATTCTTTTTTAATAGAATCACCTATTTTGCCCAAAAACAGGACGGTTAACCTAATGTTAATTTGGTTCTAGGATTACGATTTTTTTGCTTACAAATCGTCTTCAAGAGAAGTCCGATCTAAACAGATATTTAACAGTCGGCTATTAACAGTCGGAGCCGACTGTTAAATTCTGTGACGATCCCAGACGTTTATTTTGAAAGTGGCATAAGTCACTGTTTTTAAATCGAGATATTTTAAAAATATCTAAGGATATTTAAAATCTGGGTGGTTTTCACCATAGTTATTGCATTTTTTTTTTTTAATGGAGAGATACAGGTTAAATTGTAATTCATGTTATTAATTTGATTTTTTTTTTTAAATGTGACTTATGCCACTTTCAAAATAAGCGGCTAGGATCGTCACAGAATTTTCAGGATAATAAAATCGTTACCGTTAGAGAATTATTTTTTAACCTTTTGAGGTGTTACAAAAATACCTCTCATTTCTTGATTGCACCGTCAGTTGATCAGCAAATACTGAGCTCGATACCATATTTTCAAGTCCTTACATTGAGATAACCATCGAATATACTTTTCCGTTGTTTATCGCGACTATTTAAAGCAATATTTTGTGGACCAAGTTATTAACATTCATATCATCAAAAATTCTACTCGCTCATTCTGCTTCGACCTTCAACGGAACATCAAAACCTTAAATATTTATTGATTGATATCTTAACTATAATACTAGATTTAAAAGACAAAGGTTTTTTAAAGGAAATAGTATTTGTAAATTAAAACTTCAGAAGAAGATAAGGAGCTAACTATAGCACAGATGAAAATATTTTCTTACCCTGATAAATTTTGAAAAATCCAGTTGCTTCCGAATTGACCTTAAAAAATTCCTAGATTTTGTAAAACATTCCAGAACTCGAGGGAACCTTGGTTTTCGCTTTAATACTTCCTGGTCTTTTAAATTTTGATTATAAGTTTAGATAAATTTTAATTATAAGTTGATCAAGTTTGGACAGAAACCTTATTAAATACGACAATGTTTCACTCTTTTAAATAATTAGATTTTAAACAAACCGCATTAAAAATATTAATAAAAAACTGTATGTACACATCTGAAATTTAAAAAAAAGAAACACGCTAACTTACAATATACAAATTAACTGGAGAAACCTTCTGTAAATAAAGCCGAACTACCCCCGCTCATCTCACCTATCAAACTGCTCAATTTGTAATAACTTATTTTTACCTTCAAAAACACTCTCGTTCATCCTAAAATTAGAACGGATCTCTGCTAATCTGAACCCATCCAACGACCTTATTAATATGTCATTGCCAAACTCCATCGACGTTCAGTAACTCTGCACTCGTTATCTCCGAGTAATATATATAAAGCAGTGTTCTCCTACTTAAGATATTTTTACGACACACTTCTTTAAGGACCGTCAAACCACAGATTATTCTAGAAAACGCACTACGTAAAAACTGATTTATTCGTCCCATGTTTTGTACTCATATGACCCCCACCAAGTTCGTTACCATCAAGATAAAGAAATTAAAATAACCTTCACCTAAATCACTACCGTTTCGACTTTTCGATAAAACATGAAGGGAACTTTTTAATCTCGTCGAAGCCAGGCCACAAATCGTGATTTTTTAGAAATTTATAACCGCTAATAAGCGAAATTAAGAATTATTTAAAGATTTCATAAATATTTTTACATGGAAGGTTTGACATGGAATTGTCGTAGACAATTTTCAGTCAGTTGATGGTTAAAATTTTTACACCATTAAATACACATAATTAACTAAATGCTTCTCTCCCTCTTTCAGATTTATCAGCTCAGCACAGCAAGTGAAACTCTAACATACCACCTATTTTAAATAGTGAATGAATTTCAAGGGCCGTCATTTTGCAGTCCCAAAATGGTTGGTTGGTTGAAAGCGCAACGGTGAACTTTTGCTACTCAAGAGCTAATTAGACTGGGAATACAGTTTAAAGCCAATTGCGAGCGGCTACAAACATCCATGCCAACAGTGGGACTCGAACGCTCAGGCCCACTACAAAATGGAAATCGCAATCTAAACTAACACAAACTGCGGTACAAAGCATAGAATACGATAATAATAAGGTTCCGTGGATTGGAATTTGGTCATTTACTTTACTCCCACATCGACAGGATAGGCAAACAGCAGCTTTAGAATTGTGGTCGAAATTGGCCAATAATTTAAACCAACCACCCCAATGCAAATCTTAAAAAAAAATTACATTAGGCACATGAACAATCAGAGAATTTATTAGGCTGTACATCCAGAGTATAAGTTTAGTTATTCGGTTAGAAAGAGTTAGCTTTCATCATAGATATCTTAATGTTGTGAAACTGATCGGGTGATAAACTACTCATTGATCATTGATGCAATTAATTATGAAAAAAAATCATTTTCAGTAAACGAAATTCACTGAAGAGCCAAAATAAATGGTACAGACGTGCGTATGCAAATAACAGAGATATTCAACTAATCAGCGTAACGCGATGCGGTCGGCAGCACCTACATAAGACAACAGGTGTCCGACGAAGCTGTTAGATCGGTTCCTGCTGCTAGAATGGCAGGTTATCACGATTTATGTGACTTTGAACGTGGTGTTATAGTCAGCGCACGAGAGATGGGACATAGCATCTCCGAGGTAGCGATGCAATTTGGATTTTCGCGCAAGACCATTTCACGTGTGTATCGTGAATATTAAGTATCTGGTAAAACATCAAATCTCCGACATCGGTATGGCCGGAAAAAGACCTTGAATGAACTGGACTGTCGACGATTGACGAGAATCTTTAAACGAAATAGACGTGCAACACTTCCTCACATTGCTGCAGATTTCAATGCTAGGGCATCAACAAGTGTCAGCGTGCGAACTATTCAACGGACCGTCATTGATATGGGCTTTAGGAACTTCAGGCCCATTCGTGTACCGTTGTTGACTGCTCGGCACAAAGCTTTACGCCTTGCCTGGGCCCGCCAACACCTCCATTGGACTGTTAATGACTGAAAACACGTTGCCTGGTGTGACGAGTCTCGTTTCCAATTGTATTGGGCGGATGGAAGTGTACGGGTATGTACACAACCTCATGAATCTATGGACCTTACATGTCAACAGTGGACTGTTCAAGCTGGTAGAGCTTCTGCGATGGTATGGGGCGTGTGCAGTTGGCGTGATATGGGATCCCTGATACTTCTAGAGACGATTCTGACAGCTGACGGGTACATAAGCATCCTATTCGATCATCTACACCCATTCATGTCCATTGTGCATTCCGACGGACAATTCTAGCAGGACAATGTGACCCCCCTCTCCCACGTCGAGAATTGCTAACAAGTGTCTCCAGGATCACTCTTCTGACTTTAGACACTTCCACTGTCCACCTAAATCTCCGGACATTAGCATTATTGAGCATATCTGGGATGCCTTGCAACGTGCTGTTCGGAAGAGTTCTCCAGCCCCTCGCACTCCTATGGATTTGTGTACTGCCCTGCAGGATTTATGGTGTGAATTGTCAGCAGGATATCTTCAGACATTAGTAGAGTCCATGGAACGTCGTGTTTGGGCACTTCTGCGTACTCGTGGGGGCCCTACACGATATTAGGCAGGTGCAGGGCCGTGCTTAGAGGTGGACAAACTGGGCAATCCCCTAGGGACGCTAAAAATTTTGGGCCGCCATTTTTATTCCTCATCGCAACACTTTTTTAAATGTTACGGGTTTTTAAGAAATCCCTAATTTTTCTCGGTTTCTACAATTCAACTTATAAAAAAATAGGTTTCGATTTTTTGAAAAGAATCGTAGAAAGAATTTTAAATGACAAACTACCCTTTCGGTTCGAAAAACATGATTTATCTAAAATTCAGTTATAGTAAAACCTTGATTATCAATCGGGGTTGTCTTACAAGATCCATTACTCAGTACGTGCAGAAATTTGATTGCCAGTAAATGTGTTTCGCCCAGGGCCGCTAAAACCCTAAGCACGCCCCTGGGCAGGTGTACCAGATTTTTTTTTTTGGGGGGGGGGAGGGGGGGGGCTTTTCAGTGTAGAACAAGAAAGTGAAGATACCTCAAGAAATTCAAACATGTATACCACTTAGACTATAGCTAGTCAGCCAATCGGACATTGTACCCCACTCCTACCTACACTCTTATGTAAATCTCAAGCCTCGGGATTCAATACTGAAAGAATCCCTGCAAGCGCCACTGAATACTCACGTGTCTACGCCAGGTATGGGCACGTTAAATCTTTAGGCCGAAAGTCTCTCCGTGGGGTTTGCAAGTGTGGGGGAGGACGGTACAAACCCCCCGACGTCGCCCCTGAAATCTAAATTGTGGTGGTACCCTCACAGGGAGCAATATTGGCTCACCTAATGAAGAAGCCAACAAAATTTTGTCTTGTACGAGCGAATGTCTACGTACTAGTGCCTATCACATCAGGAAAAATTATATGCAAGATCAGAAAATGCTGAATTTCACTATGAGAAAGATGTATGGTTATGGAATATTAAATCTACTTCTTTAAAAAATACAGATCTAGATTTTAGCCAAATAGGCACCAAGAGATTAATTAAAAAGCTTTTAATCATGACGACGACAAACTAATTTGTTCACTAGCATGCTCTAAACACGGGGAAAAGACAGCATAATGTAACGATTGCATATTATTTCAGTCATTATAATCGTGAGCCAGGTCTATTCAGCTCTACAAAATTGACAGTAACTAGTTTAATAAATATAAAACGTAGAAAACAAACTATATCTTAGCTTTTAAATTATCAAAATTCATTTTAGCATCAGTTCAATGACAAAATGATGCCCGCATTTATTCTACAGCTCTTGTGTAAAAAAGCCGTGATAATTCAGCGAGCTACTTGGACGCAGGCAAAATTTAAAGGACAAAGCAAGGCAGGTGCACGATAAATTATTTTGCGAGAAGAAGCCAGATTTCGAAACAAGCAGGTGGTTACGAAGTCTTGATCTCAAAACGCATCCGATCGAGGTCAACACTTGAGGTGTCCATATAGATTAAGTGTTGCAGCACTCTGGCAAAATGTCTGCAGTCTAAAAAAGTTCAATGATTGGATGGTTATTTTGTGAAATTTAAAATAATTGCTACAGGGAAAAACGCCTAAACGAAAAAGTTCCATATTACTTAAATTGCAGGTAAATATGGGTGCATGGTAATAAGAAATTGACAAGGGAGGTAGGTTGGCTGGTTTTCGGATTCTCTCTCTCTCTCTCTCTCTCTCTCAAGAGAGGTAAACAGACATCAGAGAAGAACGAGGATAAAGTATGGGATATTTAGAGACTGCAGATATATGCGTAAGTTATCCGCCAAGAGAAGGATAGATATAATAAATAAACGTTGAATAGAACTAATCTCTGTCCATTAATTCAAAAACATCCAAAACTTCTTAGAATCTGCTCGACAAAACACTTAAAACTCCACATAAACTAACCTAGCGTTTATACAATATAAAGCTGTATGATGTCCAGCCATAAACCCATCGGAGATAATTATTTTAAAATCTCTAGAAAGACACAGAACGCAAGAACAATTTGTCAAAGGATATCTGCAAAACTGTATATTTTTAAATCCGTGCGGAAAGCACAGATCCTGTAAGCATTCGCCTATATACTCTACGAATTATTTCAACTATTTTACTATTGGATTACCCAGCAGGTAAACCAGCATAGCTCCCAATGAAGGTACACCACAATAACATCTATGGCGGGATTTGAATTCGGGCCCGTTGATATCGTTCTTATGTTTAACACCACATAGGGCGCAAAACTTGCTAACGCTAAAACCGTGCAGATAGTTGCATTAATTTACCAGAACTTTAGAGGGACATTCCAAGAAATACTTTCACCCTTTATCTCCACTTAGGAGCATAATTTTTTCCAAACGAAGAAAGTAGCACAGCAAATGAAAATTAACCATGAAGAAACTAGGTAGAGAAATATCTTAACCACGGAGATCGACTTTTTTTTTAAAAAAAAAAAAAGGCTATTATTTGTATTAATAATTAAACATGCATCTCTGTGAAAAATTTTGCCATAAAACTTTTTTATTGCTCATATTGTCTGAATAATTTCACACGATTCAAATTCTGAAGCAGACGTGTCCAACCCTCGGCCCTGACGGTAATGCGGTCCCATAAGATCGTTAACTTGATAATACTTGTGTAAGACCTTAAGAACTCACTGAGAATTGCAACCACTTCCACCGAACTTGATATTGATATAATAGTTTCACAAAACAAGCTCAAATATCCCGCTAGTTTTAAGTTATAAGAAATGATGGAAATTTTGTTACTTTTTTGCATTGTCTTAATTGAATATTTTATATGCGGCCAGAAACAACTCAACTCCTCTTCCCTCACCGGCCCCGGCAGGCCAAAAGGTTGGACACCCATGTTCTGAAGCACCACTGATAAAATACAATAATAAAATATTATCGTTCCACTATATGATAAGTTACAAGCCAAAAAAAAAAAATAAAGATTTATTTTCTTTTAACTGTGATTTAGAAGAAGGAATATTATCCTCGCGATATATTCACGCATTTGTATTGCAATACATGATTCTTACTAACAGTATTAATCTCATTCTGATATCATAAAATAAAAGCAAATTTTTAAAAAATTACAAAGGAATAAAATTTCTAGAACTCAGTGGTCAATGATATTAAATAACGTTTTGCACAAAAACAATCTTAATAGAAAATTGAAATTGCTAATTCTTTTGATCATCAGTATGCTGAAACCCTATTTAAAAAAAAAAACCTAATAAAATAAGTAGTTTTAGCATCCTAGTAACTCAAGGATCTTGTAACTGGGCAAATGCCAAAAGCTGTGACTCAACAAAAGTGCTTTGCTGAATAGCTAAGATGTTACTTGAATCTAGCTCCAAAGGATGCAGCTAATTGTTACATGAATAGTAAATTATAAAAAGAAATAAAAAATGAAATAAAAGGTGGTATAATAATGCTCACAGTAAAATACATACAAATCATAACTTTAATCAATAATCAAGGCAATTTAAAAAAATGACATAATAGCAACAGGTGGTAATGAAACAGATTACCTGTCTGAACAGAGTAGTAAAATACTCAGAAAAAAATTATTCTATAGTCAATGATGAAATTTCTATTTTGAGAAACACCTAGGCCTTCATAGAGGCTTTTTTTAAAAAAATCAGAAAAAAATTCATTTCCCTTAGAAAGCCAAAATTTATTAATATCTCACACATTAACTTGTACCCAAGGAGACATAGAAGCTTGTAAATGTACCTGCTGCTTTTAAGGAACTGAGGCTTTGGGTGTAGAATTTTTTTTATGAGTACCATTAATTTTCATAAAAACAACTGATAACAAGGTTTTTAAGTCAAAATAGACAATATACAAGTCACATATATAATTCAGTGAGAAAACCACTATAATTTAGGAATCCTTATGGACAGTAAGAATAAATGTACTAACTGCATTAGTGACAGTAAGAGTTTAAAACATCTAAAATGTCATAAATAAAATCTAAGGTAAAAATAAAATTGTTGAAAAATTCTGATAGTTTATTCAATCAGAGTACTATAACAGTTAGCAGATCACAGGGATTGAACATAGTATCAAATGTACCCAGTAGCTTTACCTTAATTATTTGAATCAAGTGCTCCTCTATCTCTATTGCATACTACTCTGACACCAAGTTCATTATATCATGGAGATGACAGGTATAATATAAAATGCAACGGAAGAAGTAAACAAAAATCTACTTACATACAATTGAATACATATGACTAGAAAAAAAAATAAATAAATGAATTAACAGTTACTGTCACTAACACCTATCACTTCTGGAAGTTCATACTGTCCTAATTCACTTCAAGCAACAAACATAATTCTTGGTTTTAATAGACAACCTGGCTTTTACCACAGTATTTCTGGATGATAAAGGTGAGTTTGATTTGAGAAAATACAGTAGTCTCTAATCCTACATACAGACTTTTTATAAACTTGAATTGGGTTGATCCGAGTTTTAAACTTCAGGGCTTCTCAGGTTTTCCACCTGAGAAGTCCTGAAACTCTAGCAGTTTAAAGAAAAAATACACAAGTTGGCAAACTAATTGTTCAGAATGTATGTTAACAGAAATAATTTATTGATATGATAAGTCTGACAGAGATCTAATTCTAAACATCCAAGCACCAGAAAATAAATATACAAAGAGGTACAAAGACCCCTCTCTGATTTGTCATTGAAACCAGTTGCAGGTCATTTAATATTTGCTTAAAATTTTTGATTTGTGATGTTAAACAATATCTTCTGGAATTTTTCTTTTTCCTAACCAGAATGGAAAAAAAAAAATCTGATACTTAATGCCAAGCATATTATTTTCATCTAGCATAACCTAAATTATTCAAGGCTCACTAAATTACTGCATAACTTTTTAATAATAAATATTTTTAAGCAGTTCTAAATTAAATGTTGCTCTTGAATAAGATTAGCAAACAGCACATGTTCATGCTATTTGTGGCTTTCAAAATAGGAAATAGTCTTATGTATGGTACCACAAAGTCACATACTGTTGTCAAAGGACTAGAAGAATCAAGGTGGGTTTAACTCTCACTTTTCTCAACAGTTATCCTGTGAATTATTTTCAGATGGTGGTCTATATTTTTCCTTCAAAAATTATTGCCCTGCTGTTATGTGGGTCAACAGGGTAGACATTTGATGTGGAAACTAAAACACACAGGAAGAGAATTCTGATGTAGACAGAGAAAGATACCAAAAATAAAACTGCCATCCAACTATATTTTGAATCATATTTTAATTTTGACAACCCAAATCATGAAGGAAACACATCTTAACTTTACTTCCTTCCAAATCTATAAGCTTCTCTCTAACTTATCAACTGTATCATCTTGAAAAGATTTACCAATCTGGCTGGAATAACAATGCCAGACCATGCTTTGAAAAGACTTGGTTAATCATGTATTGAACGAGTTTTTTTCCTAAATGTTGCATCTCGGAATCAACTTTTGGGACAAAGCATGATCTCTTTATTTTCAGATCATATATACATTCTGTCAAATAAGTACTGGGTATGATTCATTTAAAAAACTTGCATAAAAGTAATTGAAAAGAAAACTGGGGCCAGTGTACCTTATTGTTGCCTAGTTTTGGTGCTGTTGTGGAAACAATTTTTTTGCCTTCTGTTATTTTCTTAGTGGTACTCAAGTATGCTCTGCTATTTTTAAAATGGATAAAAGTATCAAACAAAGAGTTTGCCTCAAATTCTGTGTTGCCAACAAAATTTCTTCTTTAAATCATTGAAGATGTTGGAGAAGGTCTACAGACCTCTTTAACGAAAACACAAGCAGTACAAAGTATTCAAAGAAGGTTGAGAAGTGTTTCGGAGACTTGCCTCATTCAGATAGACCTTCAATATCTTTGACTAACGAAAACATCGGCAAAGTGAAGGAATCGTGTTTTTATCCACTTGGAATTCCTTCCGGAGGGGCAATCAGTCAACAAACAATATTATCTTGGTGTTATAAGGCATTTGAGAGAGAATGTTTGATGGAAAAGGACAGAGTTATGGAAGAACAATTCTTGGATTCTGCACCACGATAAAAGCATGCGATAAAGATATGCGAGATGCCACGATAAAGATATGCACTGGCCCACACATCAATCCTTGTACACAATTTTTTTTTACCAAAAACTATACAAACGTCGTTAACCAAGCACCGTATTTGTCAGATATGGCCCCAGCTGACTACTACCTGTTCCCCAAACTCTGATTACCACTTCAAGGAAGACACTTTGTGTCCATTGAAGCCATAAAAAAAATTTGCTGAGGAAGCTGAAGGCCATACCGATAAGAGCATATAAGAAGTGTTTAGATGACTAGGTTGTTCATCGGCACAAGTATATTTCATCAAATGGGGCCTATTTTGAAGGCAACGAAATAAATTTGTATGATTAAACAAATATTTTGTGCTTTATGGAATAATTCCAAGTATTTATTTGACAAAATGTAAACATGATATGAGAACTTATACCATTTACTTAAAATATACAAACCTGTAGATCAGTACGGTATTATATTGTTTCAAGTGCAGATTTCAAAATTAAAAATACAAGTTTTATAAAAAAAGAACTTATTATTTAAAAAGAAATATCTGCATTAACATTATGAAAATGGCTGAAACAATAAAAAAATATGTGTTGTAGTGAGCTTTAAATATAAAAATTCACTGTAACTAGACCCCCTTGAAAAAACTGTATAACATAGGAGTACATAGAAATTCATTAAATATACTACACACCTTAACACCTTGGGTACTTAAGATGAGTCAGACTCATCATGTATTTTTTGTGCAGAATAATGAGTACCTCA
This sequence comes from Dolomedes plantarius, assembly GCA_907164885.2. Classification (NCBI taxonomy): domain Eukaryota; kingdom Metazoa; phylum Arthropoda; class Arachnida; order Araneae; family Dolomedidae; genus Dolomedes; species Dolomedes plantarius. The sequence continues at coordinate 52,913,426 of OU015496.1, read as the reverse complement.
TCAAGCAATTTGAAATAGTAGCAAATTTAAATTTGCATTTACTTGTTCAATGAGGAATATTTAAGGAGTTTATTATGAGTTACAACATAGTAAGCACCATTTCTGTAAAACGTTGCCCATAATATCAAAAATAGCAGTGAAATAGTTTTACAAAAGTAATAAAGATAGTTTTGATGATAGCATTTGAATGATCCATACAAGAATTTAATAATACTCATCCTATAACTGAAGATTTCAATGAAACAGTTAGAGCAGGGATCAGCAACCTTTTTTAATAGGAAAGCATATTTCAAAAATGTGGGGGTTCCGCGGGCACCACTGGATGAAGAGGTTGAGGGGGGGGGGTAATATTTAAACAAGAAAATATTAATGGGACATTAATTTCAAATACATAAATTTTAATTTTAATTTAAACAAAATATTCTTAATACTGATAATGCCATATTTGACATTGCAAATCTGTGGCCAACTCATTGTAATGTGGCACATAAGTTGAATTCCCAGGTCTCAGGCATTGCTCTAAATGAGTGTCACTGAGGTTTGATCAGTACTTTGATTTTAAGTATTTCATACTGGAAAACAAAAATTCACCAGCATATGTCCATGCTCAATGAGAGTTCAATTTTAAAACAGGAAAAAGAAGCTGACTCACAGCAAGGAGAGAGCGATGCTGTAGAGTGAGCAGCCTGCTCAGTTTTATATTTTTATGGTTTAACGATTATAATTTTTTTTTTTACAAAATTTATTCATTACAACTATGAGCATTTGTTGTTCAAATATCTAAAGTTTAGAATTTGAACTGCGAGCACTTTAAAATTGTTTCGCAGGCACCGCATTGCTGACCCCTGAGTTAGAGGAATAAGAACTGAATCCAAGCAACACCCCTACTCAAAGGTCCACATGTGTAACAATTATAAAATTAGGAGTGAGACAGCCTGGCAATGCAAAAATTGCTAAGTACCAGAGCATTTACCTGTGAATTGAAAAATATCATATTCTTCAAAACTTCGTAAATTGCTTTCTGCTAAATTCTTGATTTTTCACCCCAACATATAATACATTTTAATGGCTTGAAATCATCTTCAAAACTATTCCAATCATTTTAAGTATATAAATGAATTTTTTCATAAAATCTGTGGACTTATTTGAATGCATATTTGGATATGCAGAAAAAAAATTAAATCAGATCCATGAGTATTTCATCAAACTAAATCAGTACCCAAGGGGCTAATATATTGTATTCTGAAACTGTTTTGAGCCATCATACAAATACGACTATTCCTTGGATAATTACCCAATTTTGAAAGCTAGCTACAAACAATGAAGTCCTACACATTTCATGTAAGTGGGTTTCAACTTTTATCATGTAATTATTAAGTCATTCAGTAAATTAAGGCATTATCTGAATATAACTTAATGCTTTATAATCTAAATACATAGCCACCAACTTTGAGCATGAATATTATGCATGCCAGCTTATATGCCTACTTTCCATCCTACAATACTTTTTTGGTTAAAATCTAGAGACAGTAAATATTCTATTTGTTTTGTTTTTTTTTGTTTTTTTGATTTTTTTTTTTAAATCTTCCAAAATGCCATACTCTGAAATTTTACTGGGAAAGCTTTTAACAAACTCAAAGTTCAGCAGACAATGCTGAAAAACAATAGCTGAAGGGCATAATTTTTACCAAAGAAATTTTATTGCCCAAACTCAGATTGTGGCATCCGAAAGCAAAAGTGGACTTTTCAGAGAGATTAACATGGGGAAAAAAATGCAGAACTCTATTAAAAAAATAACATTTCCCCCAAAAAATCAATTAAATTGGCAGGTAGATAATTCAGTAAACTATGCATACAAATCAAAAATATAATACATACATTTTGCATTACCAGAGTCCACCATAATCATTTCATTATTTGACAAATATAACATTTATTTATATACAAGCAATGTTTAAAACTAAAAAACATATCACACACAATTCATGAATGTTATTTTATTAGCCCAGAAAAAAAAAATCAGGACTATTTTATAACACAAAGAAAAAAAACCTGCTTTTACAATTGCATACTCGCAAAAATTTGCTGAATGCAAAAAAAAACACCCTACCTTGTAACAGAAGACTCAAAAGAACACCTATACATTATGACAGGAAACAAACTCTTATGCACACAGAACTCTAGGATAATCATTAAAAGAATAATTTACATGCTGTTGCATATAGGTATTATCATGAGTATCCATTATTCACATAATGATGAGCAAAGTGAGTCATACTGAAGGCTAGATGAACTCATTATTCTTCGATAAGCATGTCCCTGATTTCAAGCATTCAGTCAGTATTGTCCAGCACTCAACATGCTTTGCACAGTATTGGCAATACTTACAAAGGCTCTAATGCTGCTTCACATTCATAAGTGTTCAACAGTCATACAAATTTTAGACATATTCACAGAGATTATCATGATTCACCATTGCCAGAATCTTCATTGTCTTCATCATATTCCTCTTCTTCATCTTCATCATCATCCATATCATCACCATAGTCATCATCATAGAAATCAGTCATATCAGTGTCCTGCTCTGATGGCTTAGCAATATGTTTAATGCAATAGTCTTCGAGAGTTACAGGCACTATCACATTATCTTTAACAGCTTCAGCATGGGTGGCAGATACTTGTTTCCTGATTAAATACACAAAAATTTATCAAAGCACTTATTTCTGATATCATTAAACAGTTATTAATAATTAGTGAAGATTATCACGAATGTTAAATCTAGTTTAGCATTACAAAATCAAAATATGATTATACTGAAACAAAACAACCAGTCTTTAAAATGTTGTATACCTTTAGATAAATTATTAAAAAAGGAGAAAGACGGCAACAAAGTGTTTGTCAATTTAATTCTGTATACAACCTGAAATACATTTCTTAAAAGAAAAATTATCTTACGGATGTTCAGCACAATCTAAGGCCTTTTTTAGGAGATCCTCAACATGAATATTCAGTTCGCAATAAGGACTTGACTTAAAAAAAGAAATCATCAATTCTCTTTCCAAATCTTCGGATTAAAAAATTTATTATTGATAATGCTTGTTTATTAAGAGCATTCAATTACATTCATTACCTCATGGAAACTCATTACAGCTTTATAGAAATTTTACAGACATTTTTTTCTTTTGGATATAAATAGTCCCAACATCAGTTAAATACAGTCACTCAGAAGGAAAAATCTGGAACTACACTTAATTTGCCAAAACTTAGATGAAATATAAAAATACAATTTGGGGGGAGGGGTGAAGGATTACAACGATGACACAGAGAAGAAAAAAAGCTTCAGCATGGAAGATAGGTATACTGACTTGTGATTGCTACATCAATAAATAGATCAACATCTAAAGAATCTATCTCATGACATGTGGGTATTTAACCATAAGAACACAACTATACAGGAGCAAAAATATTAAAGAGTATTTTTATTAGCTCATTCATGGCTTCTATACTAAAGAATGGTTTATAAGTTATTGTGGAAATGTGAGAGTCAGAGATAAACCATTTTATCACACTGGTAGGATTTTAAAGATCTTTAATTTAGTCACACACTAATGACAGTTGTTAGTTAGCTCTTAATACTTTATCTTCCTATATTAAATTTTTCAAAGCTGTACATCAATAAATATTGTTTATAATAACATGCTAAATATGACAAATACAAATTTAGGTTTCAATGACCAGGGGTCTTTTAAGCAAGACAAAATTCAGATTTAATATTCAATGTATTGAAAAATTCTTGCATTTCAATACAATAACAAATAATCTTATAGTAATAGTAACAAACACAGAAGTAAGCACAAAATAGGAATATTAGTTCCATGATGGATTTTTTTCATCGTCTGACAGAACATAAAAAAAAAATCACCATATTGAAATCCAAGTATGAGAGAGCCTTTAATAACATTAATGCTTATAAAAATATCTCTAAATTAAATAATGTAAGAAATACATTAGAAATATATTACCTGTATTAACACATATCTATATAAAATATTTTGATACAGGTATTTCCTGCTAAAATTAATCTTTTACTTAGAAAATTATAAAATACTTTACTTTTTTTTTCTTTCTTTTTAAAAAAGGAGCAACATTTAATAGCATTGCATGTTATACCATGTAACAACAAACACTGCTTTAAAAATAATGTGTAACAAAAAGATGAAAATTTGCTGTGCTTAAAAGTAATTACATTTCATATTATGTTTAATTTTTCTTATTTCATGGAGAATTCATTTTATTTTTGCTACAAAGTATAAAAAATTGTTTAATTGTCATATAAAATGATTTAAATAAGTGATGAACTTATTTAAGTTTATGGAGTTTTGATATGCATACCCTAAAAGTCTAATACCAGAAAAGAATACAACCTATAAATGTTATCTGGTATCAAATAATTTAACTAAAATAGTTAATTGGAGTTATTATTCTTGTGTGTGAAAACAAATAACATACAAAACATACTTAAAATTATATTAGGAACATAAATTTTCTATTTATAAAACAAAATTTGGTAGCAAGTAAAGTTACTCTTGTTCTGCTACACTATGTACAGTGTCATTTGCATATTAAGTGTGAAATATACAGCATTTAATTTTTAATGGATTAAAAAATAAAACTTATAAAAATAAAATGATGAGTATGAAGTAATGAGTTTTCAAGTTTGATCTAAAACTATGATAAGCTCACAATCTAGCATATTTTAAAATAAACTGTCCAGAAAAAAAATAAAATTATCAAACTACATTAATCTGCTCAGCATATTTCGAAATATATTTTTTTCAATTAAATAAAACCAGATATCATAAAGAAAGAATTTGATGGGAAAAATTACCTAATTATATTTTCATATTCTTTATCTTTTCCTTTGGATTCTTTCCAACGCCTGTACATGACGGATGCATCAACATTGGCAGGAGAAAATGTATTTGGTTCATTTAGGAGGGATATAACACTTAATAAAATGGTTCTAGAAGAAATATTTTCCATTATGATAAAATATATATATGACACTTCAATACACTTTAAAACTGAATGCATAAATTTAGGTAGTGGCCTTTAACATTTATGAAACTTAACAAGTAACAACTAGAAAACAAAACTAACACTAGTATTACTCCTAATATATATTTACTGAAGATAATGGAGCATAAACTAATAAAGATCTATTTCCTACAATTTCAACGATATCTAAAGCATGATTTTTCCATGTTAATAAGTTGAGTGAAATAATCACTTTTCTCAGAAATTATGATAAGGTTAGCACAGATCTTTATATATATCCAAACAACTTAAAGTATTTTTGCTTCAACTATTTGACTATAAATAATATATATAGAAATACAAGAAAACCTTATTGTATTCCAACAAATTACATTAAATAGAAAAATTAGGCATATCTCATAACATGTTTGTTAAAAAAATTAATAAATGTAATAGTTAGTAATATATTCAATAAATTTCCAGTAAGTAGCTAATATCTAGCTAGGATACAAAATGGAAAAAAGGAGAAACTAACTCACCTTCTTGTACAAGCTTTGTTTTAGTGTGAATTTATCAAATTTGAATATTTTCATTATTGAAATTTCAATCTAACTCAAAGTTTTTTACCCTCAATTTAGTTTCAAATGCATCAGGAATAGTCTGTATAATAGCAGGAAAGATAGAGGAAAAAACATAAAAAAATGTTTTGAATTTACACATTAAACAGTAGATTTATGACTGAAGTCATACTATGAAGACAGGAAAGAGAAAAAGCGAAGATACCTTAGATCAGAAATTGTGGAAACTTAATAATACAGCTGCAAGTTTAAAATAAAAGTAAAGACATTCACAATAGAAACAAACAAATTCAAAGCTAACAAAAAGTTAGTTCAAACTTCTGAATTTAAAAAAAAAAACCTATTCTGAAATCTTGTACAATCAATCCATTCTGAAATATCTCATCATTATATACATTGATCCAAAACTATATTTAATCTGTTACCATCAAAGGGTTTAACAAATTTTAAGGCATTGATAGAGACTAGTAGAGATTGATAGAGACTGATAGAGCATTTTTAAAATCGGACAATATGCATTTGAAAGCTGCAGCTCAATTTATTCTATAAAACATCTTGACTACTGTCTGGAAACAATTTTTTTCATAACTGGTTATTACGAGTTACGTTATGCAGGAAACTAAACATGAAAAATTTAAATAGAAACATTAATTCTAAAACACACATTGGACAATTTTATTAGAAGAAAGAGGTAAGAAAATACTTTACATAATAAAAGTTATTTTACACAAGATAACAGAAATAATAGCATATACATATGATTTATCATTGATCAATTTAAATGAAATCTATATCTTAATTCCCTTTAACTGATTCTTGAAGATAGCAAAATAAATGTAATATACTATTATTCAAATTAACAAAGTTTTCAAATTTCCATACTTACCGAACATTCTGTGTAGGATTCCAGCGCTCACAAGGCAATTCACCACTCTGAGGATCATCAATTGGAGGATGGAGGATGGAAATACATAAGTCACCATTCTGTGGAATAAAAAAAGAACAAAATTAAAACCAAACAGTACTTTAATTAAAAAAGAAGACATTAAGGAAAAGCTCTTATAATTTTATGATCTGAAAGATAAATTTCATCCATTAAATTTTGTACATACTAAATAATACACAATAACATATCAGAAATTTAATATATACAAATTATATTATTGTTTGTGCTCATATTAGCAAGATAATAGGAATTATTTAGTAAAACATATTGAATATACATACAGGCAATGTTTAATTCCATGAGTTAGTTTAAAACTGAAATATAAGAAATATTTTCTTTATAATACTAAATGTTTCAAACACTAATACTCAATTTTTTTCTTTATTTTTGCTAAAGGTTTTTAAGCTGCCATGCATTAAAACCTCATAACTGGAAAGAAATGTCATTCTAATCTATGCTAAATTTGAAATATGAGTAAACCATAAAAAAATACTGCTTTCATGAAATACTTTATCCTCAAACATAAATATCCCATGATATGGGGTTAAAATCTCACAAATTTTATAATAAAAATTCCAATATGACTATAGGAGGAGTATTGATATGTTATTTTACCTAAATTTGCTATATTCTTTAGAATATAGTAAATAAGTATAATATTTGACTTTAATAATAATAAATCATATCACTGTAATAAAAAAATTAATATCACTATAATATAAAGTAGTTAAAAATGAGAAAATGTCCATCCTACATCAAATACTTAAGCTGTCAAATTTTTTTATGAATTCATAAACAAGATCATACTTCATAAACATTAGGATGCCAAACTTTGGACAGAAATCTAATAGAAGGTGGAGAATACGGATAATCTGGTGGAAATTTTACATGCGCCTGAAATTAAAAAAAAATTATTAATTCAATAAAACATAATATCAAAGAGTAAAATTTCTCATTAAATATTTGTTAACACTAATATATATATATATATATATATATATATATATATATATGACATAAGATTGAAAAAATAAGTTTAATAAATCAACATTTGGAAACAATTTTGCAGATAACTTTTTTCTAAACAGTGTTGTCCAATTAAATTTATATGAAATTAGTAAGATAGAATAAAAAGGAAAACAAATTTGAGAAAAACACTAAGCACAAATTAATTCACTTTAGAGCTTATACTTTACATATTTAATCAATGTGATGCATCTCCAGATTAAAAATAAGAGAGTGTATATTTATACAAGCATTCAATAACAACTTTCTTATTTTGAAAACTTGCAAAAAATAATGTTGTGCAATATCTACATAACATCGGTTTGAACTTATTAAAAACAAAATATTAAATCTAGTAATTTTCTAAAAAATACACTGTACTTAACCCAACAGTATTCTATCATAAAAAAAAATGCTATACAGTTATCATTATTAGATATTTTATTCAATGAAAGATCCTAATCCTTCAAAAAATTTTACGAGAAAAAGAGAACAAAAATTTAAAAATAAATATAGCAACAGTTATTGGAAGTGAAGTTAATAATGAACAAAACAAAAATAAAACTATTTATCTTTGTTATCAAAAAATTTTTCCAATAATGATAGACATCATCTATGTAAATACTTAATATATTAGCCATTGTATCATCCTTTTTTTCCTTCCTCCTTTCTTTTTGGAGGGGGGGGGGGGGTGCAATCTCAACATAAAAAAACAAATGATAAATTAATAGATAATTCTTTCTGTTCATACATCTGAGATCAGCAATAAAGATTTTAATAATGTGATTAACGTAAAAGAGAAAGAATATAAATGTCAAGCTTTTATAATGAAAGAGACCCCTAAGAAATTTGCTGTAAAACTTTAAGAGCTAAGATCTCATTTTAACAGATCCCTTGATTTCACAGCTGTTTTAAATGAAATAAAAATATCAAGTTTTTTCCTTGAAAAATACCTGACATTAAAAATGAGTGCATATATATATATATATATATATACATTTAGACAGCTGTTAATTCACTGCTAGAAAATCAATGAATATAAGATTGATTTTTAAATATGTCAGTTCTCAAGCTTTATTCTATCTGTTCCTCAGTTCCCTTTTTATAGATACAGCAACAAGGATAGTGCCCATTGAAGCTACAAAATGAATTTTTACAGAAGAAATTACCACTTGGATTTTTATGGCAGCTATGCATAAGTATGTCAGAGAGCCAAAATACTCAGGTAGACTATCAAAACCTTGAAAACATTTGAAAACTATCCTTATGAAGCATCTGAACTCTGTATATATTATCTTATCCCATAAGCATCAAGGGGTTTCTTTTACGTGTGTGCAAGAGAGTCATTTTTGATGTTAATGGGATCTTAATCTACATTTCTAGCCAAAAGGATTTCTTCACTTGCAAAACTGTGACAATTGCTACACAGACCTCCCAGGGTCAGGAAACCAAAGTTTTAAAGCACAGAGAAAATAAGTTTCAAATAATATTGCTATGACCCAAATCAAAATATTACAAATAAGACAGATCAAAAGACAGCAAAATTATTTCAATTTTCTAGAATTCACTAAAACTGTAATAGGGGGGCACCAAATGATCTTACCCCAAATAAGAAAAAAATTAGGAATATTATAAGGTCAACAAATGATTAAACCAGAATGGCCCTAAATTATGTTTGCACAAAACAATAAGAAAAACTTACTTGATTGTAATTTTTAGAGAAAAAAAAAACCAATGAGGGAAAGTAAATAACAAAACATAGATGACATTTATACAGTGAGTCACTGAAACACAGATCAGTATTATTTTTGAAATCTAAACACAGAATCAGAGCAGAATCAAAAAAACTGAATGCAGTATGTAAACATAACGAAATTAGAATTTTAAACATTAAAATTTGCTGCTAAAACTATTTACGGTAATATGATGAAAATAATTACCTTTATTTATAAGAGTATTGATACAGAATGAAACTTCTTAACATTACGATGACAAACAAACTCTTTATATCTTGAATTAATAAAATATTTTAAATAATTTTAAACAAGTATACAGAAATAATAAGGTCACACGTGTTTTAGATATAAAATTTATAAAAAACATGATACGAATGGTGTACGAATTAATAAATCAAATAGTTCCACATATATCATACTAAACTATATAATTAAAACCATATATTAAACAGAAACTTTACTTTAAAATATCCACCCTCGTACAACGTTTTTGGCGGACCAAAGATCGCAACTTCCCATTCAAAGAGGTTTTCCTCAGCCACAAGCTTGACGCGAAAACCTTCGACAGGTTCTTCTTGAAGGCTCTTAAATTCCAAGGCTAAAGCACGTAAAGCACTACTAGTAGGGTTCTGGGCCATTTTATAAACAATATTTAAAGTTCAAGATTAAAACAAAACGCGAACGAATTTCAACAACGAACACGACACCCTACCCAGCGAGAATCACAGGAAACAATGCACAAAGATTTTCCTTCTGCCTTTCTTCACTACAGCTGAACTGACGTCAAGCTCAAGAAGTAAACAGGATTTGAGTTGGGTTGAGAATGTCCAAACCACAAGCAATACGCTAATTTAAAGCAGAAATGACGCTCGCGGAACAAAAAAGGGAAATTTTGAAAAAGATATGTCTATTTTAAGAAATTTCAGGGTTGATTTTTTTTAAATGGAATACACGAAATCAAAGTACTTAATTTAACAATATACTAATTTCTATGAAAAAAGTTCAAAAAAAGCAAAGGAAAGTTATCATGGATTTACTAACAGTACTTGTGAATTGTACATCGAATATTTTTCTAAATTCAAAATAAGAGTTTTAAAGTAGAGCGCAATGATATAAATATGAAAATTTGTAATATAGAACATTGATTTCGAGCAAGGTTACAATAGACAACGTATCCTCTTCAATTAGATAGTCGTAAATGATGATAAGTTTTACGGTACACCAGGGGTGTCAAACTCGCGGCCCGCGACGAACATTTTTGCGGCCCGGCCAATATATTGGCACGCAATAATATATAATAAAATAACCGAAGACATACGAAGACATACGACATAAGAACCGACAGAATTATAATAAGATAGGAAGAATTCGCTAAATGTTTTTTTAATTATACTCTTTTTTTGCTATTATTAAACAAAATGCGTATATTTATGTAGAATATACTGTAATAAACCTACGTTTCTATTAATATTGTTTTTTCTTTTTGCGGCCCACCTATAGTTAAACCTTGTTTGTTTGGCCCAAGTTAGCCTTTGAGTTTGACACCCCTGCGGTACACCATATGAAACAGCCGAAAAGGTGTTTTTTTATATTTTATTTTTAAATCTTATTTCTTTTAAGAACGTAAGATATTAAATGGTATAATTCAGTTTGTTCTTTTTTCTCACTCTTTTAAGCTTGTTAAAAGCTCTAAACTAAAAAAAGAAAAGGAGATGAAATTTATACTTAATGGACATTATGCGCATCACAGTCTGTCTCACTCTCAAGCATTTAAAATATCGTAGCAAATTAAACGTTTGTTAATGAAAGAAAAAAAACAAGCTGTCACGAGCGGTTTCTAAAACAACTTTTTTTTTCAATAAGAGAAAAGAAAGAGGGAGGGGGGCTGCTACATCTGTCATTAGTGTTCTATCATCCACTATTAACTGGTATAGAATCTCTGCTATTCCATGTTACATTTCTTACATTCAGCACGAGACCGCTGATTGAAGCTAAATGTTGATCGTAACAAAATCGTTATCCTTATTTACTGGTGCAATGATTTTTAGAGTCGAAAGTCATTGAGAAGCCACAGCGTGGAGTAAAAAGACTTCAATTAGTTTCTAGAGGAAATCAGAGGAAAATAATTCATCTCCTCCCATGAAAACAATATTGATCTAGATTGATTTCAGCTTCAAATATATTTTTTTTCTGATATATATTGCTCTATAATGTAATCATGACTATGTCATGATTACTTTAGTATGATTATGTCATGACTAGTGTTGACTATGTCATTATTACTTTATAGTAGTATGCACTATATAGTAATTATGATTATGCATCGTACGGTTTTAATAATCAACGAGCGAAGGAGAGCAAATTATAATTTCACAGATTAGTCATTTTAATAGTTCATTAGATCTGTTCGATGCAGTCACATATATCTCAGATGAACCTCAATTACTTCATATTTAAATAACATCAAGCAAGTCATTTTAAAATATATTATTTTGCTTCTTTTTTTTCGGGAGGGGGGGGGGGCACCTTAACATGCATGCCGTCGCTCTCTATCACCTGACCTGCTGAATTTTGATGGGGATTCTCCTGCAAATAAATATTTATCTAAGCATTCTCATGCGTTTATTCATTTCTTTAGATTGGTGAGCTTTTATTTTTGCTGAAAGGGACTGACTTGACTTGCGATGGAGCAGTTTTCTAATATATCACTAAATAGAGAATTTATTAATCTGTAGAAAGCTGTGGCCAATACCAATTGTTCTTAAACAGTAGTAAGAGTACCTCCTGGGACAGAAGAGCAATTTTCATGAGAAAATTTGCAAAACAACAAGAAAATCAAATGTGGCGGGAAATGTTCTTTAATTACCGGAAAAGCAAGCCAATATATTTTTTTCTTCTCATCAATACTGAGTCATATATTTTTATTTACTACTTCACGTTTAGTTATTATTCAAAGCATCAAATAAAAATTGTCTGAATGTGATTGAAGACTTTTGCGGTTGAATTTTAAAGCTCCCTGGCATCCAGCTCTGGTCGACAAATGGAAAAACTCCAGTCAATTAGACCTTTCAGATAAATAATTTTAAAAAATAAAAATACTAAACTGTCTTGCAATGAAACTCTCGTCGAGATTCTATTCTCGCTCGAAAGTTCTAGTTGGACAACCTGTCATCACAAAGGTGTATAGAATTTCTTTAGCTGAAAAACTTTGAAGATTGATGATCTATGAAATAAGGAATTAAAATTTAAAATTTTAATCCCTTATTTCATAGGATTTCATAGATCCTTATTTCATAGGAAGCAGTTTAAAATTGGTTTATGTTTATTTTTGAACAGATTTCTAAAAATGATACACGATTCTTAATACTTTTCCGCATAAAATCTTTAATTTAAGTTTGAAACAAGTTTTTTTTATGCCGCATATTGTAGCAACTGACTGAAACAGATTTGAATCATATGATGTAATTGTAACATTTGGTATAATTTTTACCAATAAATAATTTTAAATTTTCGATATAAAACAATGTAAAATTATCTTTTTGGAAGAAGATATATTTTTATGAATTAAAATGTAGAGTAATTTATCAACAGGAAATATGACATTCAAAATAGATGAAATTTCATCCCCTTTCTTTATTATTATTCAATACCCTTAAATTCAGAGAAAAATACAGAAGGTCGTTCGCACTTTATGGAAACGATTGTGCAAGTTATTTTTATCATTTGCATTTTGAGATAAAAATTTGACAACTTTAGAACAATCGTCTGCTACTGTTTTGTTTTGATTGGAATGTAAAATTAAATATTTATTTTGAAAATGGCTCCTAAAATTGATAGATGGTTCGAAGGTTACGTAACTGCGCTTTCCGAGGAGAAATATTCGTATCAACAAATTATAAAGCGGTGAAAAAAAACTGCGGTATGACATTTGAAAAAAAAAAAAAAGGTATGTATAATATATTAAATTTGAAAGGGAAAAAACGTCTAACTGAAGGTAAAAATAAAAACATGACCGCGATACGTCATCCTAAGACTGTTCAAACGCAGGTAAATATCAAGAAAGTGAGTCTCGTCCTAAAAGAAAATCCGCCGACTCAAAGATCCATTGCATCGAAACTAGGTATGTCCTCTGGCACTGTAAGTAAAATTATTCATAAAAATTTGAAATAAAAAAGATGTTTAAACCTTAAGTTCATCTGCTTTTGTCTAAGCATATTGCTTAAAGAAAAACTAAGTGTAGAAGCCTCTAGTTACGTCTAATTCATCTGCCGCTTATTTAGCAAAGAAATAATCAGAAACAGGAATGAAGAGTATCCCATTTAATGATATACCTGTAAAATCACACGACGCTTCTCCAATAGACATTTGCGCTTTCGGTTTATTAAAACGATCCTTGGGAAAACGGCATCCAAGAACACTGAACGGACTTTGGAAAACGGTCCAAGAGAAATGGGGTAAAATTGACATGACAGTACTAAGAAAAAGTTCACTTTCATGGAAAATTCGAGCCAGAGCTATTGCCAAGAACCATGGCTATCAGATAGGAGAAATCGCCGCAAAAAGTACGGCAATTATGCATAAAACTTATGTATAAAAGAAAAAAAAAAGGAACTTTTCTAAGAATGCCCATTTTGATTAGCGTTAATTTATCTCTACTATTTATCATGAAAATTTTGTTTTCACGTTAATAAATATAAGTCTTAATTTACTAACTGAATTTAAATTTATGAACAGTTACAACAATATTTCTAAGAGTGTAATTATCATTTTAAATGACTTTTAAGAAACAATTTATACTTCATTTGATCATTTATACACTACTCAAAAGGATAAAAGTATTTTGCTTTTGAGAGGATAAAAATAGTATTATTAGAACTACATAACCTAAGTTTTTTTATTTGTTTAACTTATGTAATTTATTGTGATATTCTTATTCTAAAAAGTGTGTTTTTAAAAATATCTTTCAACATAAAAATTTGTAATGTTTTCATTGCACATGTGTTGAAAGCACAACCTTGTACTAAGAAAGTTGTACTTAAAATGGGATGGTCTGTACAAAATTTAAAGCTGGATCAGGGAACAGAGGGGCTTGTTGGAAATAATTTTTTTGCAACCTTAGGCTCATAATCCAGGTCTTTAGAATCTTATAATATATATATATATATATATATGTATATAAATAACAGTTATAATAGTTTTTACACAGGTATGTTAGAATTGGAAAAAAAAAAAAAAAAAAAAAAAAAAAAAAAAAAAAAAAAAGAGTCCGTTTTAAAAAAGAGCATGGCATTACTGTGAATAAACAAAATTGATATATTTTTTAAAAAATGATGACACACAGACCTACAAGTAAGCAAAACACACCGACTACCCTTGAAAATCTTATTCGGTTTGTTGACTTGTCGAGAACGCTACAGCTATCTTATGCTACACAAGGGCTAATAAGACCGAGACTTACTGCTTACAGCCGATTCCTAACAGCTACAAACACTCATACCAACAGTTAGGACTCTGGTACCAAATGCCAGCGCCTTAGCTATTTGACCTAGAGCGAATTGGGAGAGACATGACAAGAAAAAAGTGATTTATAGCAAGTAAAAAAAAAAAAAAAATTCTAATTCACATAGTATTTCAATTACAGTAAAATTACTACTTTCAAAATTCATTTATAACAAAGAGAGTTAGGCTGCATGAACTTTAATATTTCTGTTTCCATTATCAATGGCAAACATGCGAATAATCAAAATAGAAAATGTCATAAGTTAACATAGTGACAAAACAACTTTTTTGATGACTGTGTGTATATCTATATATATAAAACAGTTCCGTAACTGACTCATTCATTCACTGACTGACTGACATACAACGCACAGACCAAACCGCTGGACCTAAAGGGATGAAATTTTGCAAGGCGATTCTTCTAATAGTGTAGGGGTTCAATCTGTTTTTAAGACTAGGCTATACAGTGTATGGAGAGAGCCTCCTGCTAATCACTGGTATTTGGCCAAGCACCCTGGTCTGGCCTTGCTCTTTAGAGGTGCAAGACTATTACAAAGTGTCCTGGTTTGTGTTTGGAGTGGCCATACAAAAAATATGCACTTCGAGAACTCTACAAAGGTATACATGATAATTTGTGCCATTGCATGTTACATATGGCATGCATTTAGTTACACCAGTTTTAACAGTTCCAGTCTATCTACATCTAGAGATAAAACTTGAAATTTATATAAGACGTATACAGTGGAACCTCGATCTATCATTCCTCAAATCGTTTTCCTATATGTGTCTTTTATTTCACCCAGTCCCGACAATAATATATATGTTTCCGCATCTATAGTTTAATGCAATAGGTACCTTGAAAAAGATCGATCAAGGTTCGACTGCATTTACTAAAAGTTTGAGCGAGTTTTCAACATTACAGTGCTATAATAATACATATCAAACTTCTAAAGATAAGACGAAAAAAAAATCAACATTTTCAGCATTAACATAAAAAATTATAGGAAAAGATTTCGGACAATAAACTAACAGGATATCAACTATATTCCCAACAGCTGGATGTAGATGGTACTACAATTTAAAGCTAGCATCTGAGCTAGGTCACATAATTTATCTTTATTTAAAAAGAAAGATAAAAAAGAAAACTGATAAGCTCAGTCTGCTATTTCTTTTATTTTCCATGCATAGAAAATGAAACTAAGGTTATTTTCTGCAGAACACAGATACTGCAACTGAAATAATGATCTAGTAACAGCAAACAAAAACTACATATTGATATATATTTTATCAATATGCTGTTATCATATTGCAAAATATCAGTCATAGATCTGTTAATTACACATAAACTGTAAGAATTATGAAAGGCTAAATAAAACATATAAATATATTTAAAAAATTATGAATGGAAAGTTTCATGAAAACTGCAAAATTTCACAAAGTATAAATTTCTTTCAAATAACGTTTAAAGTATTTGAAATATTTATTAGTCATATTATGAATAATGTTTCTACTCTTCTGCACATACTTACCTTCACTGGTAAAGTAATACCTACCTAAAACTGAAAGCTAGGGTAAAAAGAATTTTGTTAAAATTTAAGTAGGAACAGCCAATTAGAAGATTATCACAATGAGCAAAAAAGTATTGAAGTCCAATCTTTATTTAATACATAATTTTTACATGTCCTAAAATAATTCGATTAGGCCAACATAAAATGAAGATAACTAGGATGCATTTTAGTTTTTTATATATTGGAATGGCCCTTTGTTCTTTTACATGTGTTTAACAAAATAATTAAATTTTTCAAAAGAAAAAAATCATCCAAACCATACAGCAAATTAAACCAAGTTATACATATACAATTCTGCAGAATATTAAAAAAAGTATATCAACAGGTAAATAACTGCTATGAGAATGATAAAAATATGCATGTGTAAAACAAAAATAAAAGTGACAGAATGTCATAAGAAATTTATGAAAAATGGTCTTCTCGATCAGCTCCAACTCCTTCACTGTCTTCAATATTACTGAAATTCAAGAAGTGTGATGGGCGATGTAACTCATGATAAAATTCTTTTGGGTTTGCTAACTGTAAGTCATATTTCATTGCTGCATCATGACGAACACCCATGAAGTTATAATTCCAGGACCCTTGTGCTGGTACCATAAAAAAACCTAAGAAACGGTGAGTCAATAACATCTGAACTCGTTCATAATGTGAAGGTAAGTATCCCTTAGGATTGTTACCTCGATCAGTATTCTGACGACCCCAGTCATATCCACTTGGTGTTAACTTATAAGCAGTCAATGAACACGAACCAGGAGTAAAACTGCAAGTTATTACAATAGTCTTTTCACCATCCCATGATGGATTATCATTCATGATATTTGCATGTGTAGTTACATCCTGTGGAGACAATTGAGGCAACTCATTTGGCTGAGTGTGAATCCAACCAAGAGGTTCCATATCTTGAAGGTATTCATGATTAGGTAAAAGATTAGGAAGATGCACCATTTGGTGGGTACCCCACTGGGGAGGCATAACAATACATCTGATTTCTTTTACTTGAGGTTGATCTGAAGGACTTACACCATATAAATATCCAGCAATTTGAGTTCGCAAATCAGACGCAATAATGAACTTTTTCAAAATATTCTTTGGTAGAATATAGGTGTAACCAGTCTCCTTAATATCATCAGATGAAACATATATGTGATTAGTACGCAAATGTAAATTAGTAGCAGAAATGGCACGAACACGCCATTCTGTTTTAGATGCAAAAGTGTCTTTTTCATAATTACTAGTTGTGGAAGTAATAATTTCATCGCCATGCTTATTAATTGTTCTTGTAGTAGTAGCAGTAAGTTGGGTCTGCTCTTTTGTTTGTTTTTCAATCTCTGCAATCTGTTGCCTTTGAGCAGATGGTGCTGATATTTCCATACCAAGAATAATGTCTCTAATTTCAGACTGAGTAAGGGAGGCAACATTAACATTATTTTTCTTGCCATAATCTGCGAGAATTAGATCTTTCAACTGCACTTCAACCTTAATCCACTCCTCATCACTCAAAGTAGGCCAAATGTGATGTAATTCAGTCACAGTCGTTTTGTCAGGTTTCAGTATGACTTTGGTACGTTCATTATTGACATGAAGAGCTCTCAAAATCAGGATCAAACGTGAAAATGCTGTATATGATGATATTGTTTTCAGCCAATCATCATATAAATTGAAAAGGACCATCTGTGGCTCTGTAGCTTTTAGAATTAAGTCACCAAATTTTTCAACTTTTAGGCACGCTTGGAATGGTAACTGCAACTCACTACCTTTGATGACAATATTAGGAAAGTCAAGCAAGTGAACTTCCAAGGGATCTAACATACCTTTTCTAGTCACAATGATTTGTTTTGGCTGTTCTTCAACAGGCAATGATCTTATAAGTGCAGCTACCTCTTCAGCAGTTTTCCATTTAGCTAACTGACCTAAACGTTTCTGTCCAGCCCAAACAGAGGTATGAATGATTTTTAAAAAGAGTTGACCAGTACGAGGATTAAAGATAAAAATGGCTCCATTTATAGGCTTTGTTGTCAAGTTACCTTCAAAAGTTTTATGGATTGTAACACGATATACATTGGTATCATCAACAAACCAAATAATTTGGTTAGAGAATAATTCTCCATAGTTTTGAGATGAAAGGTAAGGCTCAGTGGGTTCCGAAGAATAAAGTTGCAAACCTTTACGAATTCTTTCTCTAAGTACATATAAGGCTGGATTGGCTTTCATGATTTTTGCCATTGCCTGTTGAATCAATGGCTTAGCTCCAGGAAACCAGTTTCCATATGCACTGTGCAAATTATATGCTAAGTCAATAGCAATAAGTACTCCAGTTGGAGATGGGTAAATACTCATATTATCTGTAGTATAATCAAGGAACTTAGCACGAGCATATCGTTCAATATCATGAGAATCATAGTCACCCCACCTCAGCTGCACATCAATCCAGTACTTCTGAGTGCTAGTTACATCCATCGTATCTTTAGAATCAGCTAATAGTGAAGGTCGAGAACAGCTCCATTTATATGCAGCAAATAGCAAAATATCAGCACAGGAGCTATTCATTTTATATGACTTTCTAGGATGAATAGTTTCTTTTTGAACTGTCTCTATCTCTAATGCATCTAATTCCTGATCAAAAACTTGACAAAGATCCATGACAATGCTTTCATGAATTTTCTGCCATAAATGAGCCCTAAATATCTGAATAAGAGAAATCTTTAAGGTAGGAATTTTGCCATGCATGAAGATTCCAGTTAAATCTAACTGAACCTGAAAACCTACATACACATTTGCTCTATTAATTGTGGGAGACCACCACAGAGTAAATCGTCGATTAGGAATCTGATTCAAACCAGACCTTTGAGCATTTGTAAGTTTCTTATATTTCATCGATTCTTCAAATCCACTTGCTTTTTCCCAGAATAGACCTTCCCATGTAGGGAAGTATGTTCCTTTAAACAAAGTATGCTCTAATATGCCTTCTACTCCTCCAAGAGCTTGAATCATGTCAGTACGATAATTGTTCAAATTCCATAATTTACCATCATGACGTTGATGGGTCCACCAAAAGGGATTCTGCTTTAATACCTGATACTGCTTAAAATCAGTTCGTACTCTCCAACCTTTATCATATGCCAGGGTATGTCTATCTTTCTGGAACAAAGTATTAATTCTAGGAATACCTCGATCCCAGCTGTCCTCTAAATCTTCTAATGTCAATCTTCGGTTTTGAGCTAAAGCTTCCTGTCTCTTAAGAGCATATTCAGCCCACACTCTTTGTGAATCAATGAATTCACTTTCCCAAGGTTGAATATATCTATATAAATTTGGGATAACCTGATCTTCATCATGACTCATACCTGAACGAAAATGGGTAATACCAACATCAGTTTGTTTAGACCATCTTAGGTCAGACTGCGGTATGAGTACATGACCCATAGATAACATGCCAAGACCACCCAATTCTTTAGGTGTATAAAACACTACAGGTGGAAATCTACTAGGCATCTTAGAATTCAAGCCAATTTTTATGCGAGTTTGTATTTTATTTTCACACTTAACAAGTAAATCTAACAGTTCTTGAGTATTCACAACAGCTTCTCTGAAGTAGGTCATTAATCCAATTAAAGCTGTATTCCATTTATTGACTATCTTAGTAAACGTTGTAGAGCCTGATGCCATTAAAATTTGACGAACTCTATTATGAAACCTTTGCATTGATTCATCATCAACACGTAAGAAACACTGTGCAGTTCTTTCCTTAGTTACTTCATTTTGTAAATTCCATACCCCATCCTTATGTGTAAATTCTTCATGGGTCATTCTGCATTTTGGCAAGATTCTACATTCAAAACCACTCATGTTAAATAAGAGATTTGGATTATCTTTACTGTATACAGATACAAAACTACTTTCCCATTGAACAGTTGTAACTGAACGAGGTAGGCGATTCTTAATATCCCAAAATACAGCACGTCCTAAATTAACATCATGTTTCATGAGTCTCATTCTTGCATCTCGAGGCCAACACTTCTTATTATTATAACCAACAATATTTTCATTATTGGGATCAGGATGTTGTGTCAAATATCTCTGAATTAAATCACGGGCTTCTTCAGCTGAAAATCTGAAGAAAATATGCATGCGTTCTATGTATCGAGAATACAAGCGAATTGGATGACCAATTTCAATTGCAGCATCTTTGTATGTCAAAAAGTCATTTGGCATTTGAGGTGGCCCAGCCATTTCACTAGCTCTCTGTAAACCAAGAACTAAGAGATCAAGCACAAGTCCATAATACTGAACTATAAATGATGCAAATTGAAGTCCTCGAATAATACCATAAGAATTAGTGTGATTCATATCTTTATAATTTATGACAACATTACTTTTAGCTGTCATGTAATCAGCAATATTATGATCAACAATTAATCTGAGTAACCTATTGAGCAGGGTAAGATCAATTTTTTCATACATCTTCTCATAACGGGATTCTAACATAACACAACACTCACCTTCTGATGTATCCCACACATCTTGCAAATTGTTAATACCTTGGCACCATTTATAAACCAGCAAAGGAGGGGGTTCAGAATCAGCAGGTTTGATCCAAGGTGGGAATAAACGCCTTTTATCAGCTTCATACCACAGATATTGATCTAAATATGCATCAGTAATCTTCTCTAATGGTTCTACATCATAAACAGGTATTAAATGGCTGTATAAATCCATGAACTCAATTCCAACTTCTTTAAACTGTCGATGTGTTAAAAGATGACGCTTAATACGAGATAAGGCTTCATGAGGATTATCATATGCTTGTTCTATTAATCCTAGCTCTTCACGCTGAGATTGATTTAATCTGCTTTTAACACTATATGCTTCTTTTAATCTTTCAAGAGCAAGTATGAGTAATTTTGTGTCATGTTTATATGAAAGTGGAGGAAAAGGAATTGGTGAAAATCTTCTACTCTCAAGCCAATGTACTGTTGTTGTATAGATAGCTACAGCCTCTTCAGCACTAATATAAGGCCCATCCTTCAGATAATTATGCTGTCGCTCTTGTTCAGCTTTTAAATACAGGCGAGTCAGCCTGCCAAGATTTTTCTTACAAACAGTTTTGTCAACTGTAGCCCCTCTGCGAATACGTTCTCTATTGTAATGGGCAGTATTTGTCCACCAATCTGCTTTCATCTTTACATACCTCAAAATCATGTTTTCTATAGGAGTAGGTAAACCAGGAACTTTCCATGGTATATTGGCTTTCCAGCACCTCCATGCTTCACTAAGATGCTGTAATATGGTCCTGGCTTTGTTTTGCTTCATACCTTCAGGCATCATATCTAAAATGTCATGCATGACTGATGCTCGCAGTTCTAAGTCAAAATGACTTTCAACCCTCTGTTTTGTGACAGTTTTAGCAACACCTTTAGAATGCCTTCCTTCAAACTGGCGAGAAAGCAAGTTACCAAGCCATCTTTCTAGTAAAGGGGTAACACCTCTCATAAAGAATAACCATACTCTCCATCCAGGGGCCCAAAAACCACAACCTGGTCCTTTACCAATTGGTCCAGTATTAAATCTATAATATATCAAATGTTTCAAATCTTTACACATACGAATTTGCCTCATTAGCTTATACTTATACCTGTACATGCCAGTTAATTGACCTACATGAGCAAATATGTATTGTAAACCATCAGCAAGTTGGAATGCATCAACATTATTCAACCTGTACTGCACATGGCTATCAACAACAAGTTTTGTCAGCCTTAAAATCTCTCTGCATAAATGAAAAGCATTTCCAAACCGTGACTTTTTACGTTCTTTAGTAGTCAAAGTCTTAACAGGTTTCAGATTAAAATTATAATCAAGATGTAAATAGTTCAGATTCTTACGATGAATAAGTAAGTTCAACATATTGTATCCCTGGCGACATACATGGAGTCCGACTTCAACCCAATCCAATGTAGTAGTTTGAAAAAACTTAGTTGACTTGAAAGATCTGAATAAATAACGCTTTTTCTGTGGTTTAGGAGGCCTATGTTTCAGAGCATTAAGAACATAATATTTCAACAGTTTTTGATATGAAACACGAACTTTAACTGGCATACCTGGAGGACAATGCTCCCTGTACCATGACTTAACAAGTGGTACATCAATTGCTCTTCTTGTTCTACCTGAACGCAAATTAAATGGCCGAGGTGCCCACAAAAGAGCAATTCCATTTGCAGTATTATCAGTATATAAGGGGCAGTCTTGCAAAAATGGTTGAACATACTCAGGTAATTCAAAATCTTCATCATCATCCGGTAATGGCTCTGCTCCTTTCACAGAATGTCTGTGTGATATAGGATTTATTAAAGGATCAAAATAAAATGCAGGTAAATCTGGATCTTCAGTTTTGATGAATACTACATTGGGTGTATGGTACCATGACAAATGAACATAGTGGGGAAGATTATTATACAAATAAGGAAACGCAATTCTATATTCAGTACGAATTGGTTGACGTATTATAATTTTATTTATGTCATTGAATTCATTCCAATCTTCATCAGCTGGGTTGGCATCTTTAATCAGAGGCTCAAACTTTGGACCCCCAGGGATAGACATATTTAATGCTTTTGCAGTAAAAAAAGACTTTAAATCAAAGAGGTAAAAATAGTTATCATCTACTAAATCAGTTAACAACTGATTTGCTAATCTGTAAAGTGTCGCTAACTGAGGTAATGCTAGATTCCATTTTCGGTAAGTTGAACCATTAACATGTTTAGTGTCTAATAGAGGTTTGTGATCATATAACCACTTACATACTTCAGAATCTTCCTCAGGATCTAATTCCATTTGAATTGCTTCTAATGGTTCCACATCCAGAATGTTATCTGCATAATCAAGAGGGGGTTCTTCATCATCAAAAGGTGGGAATCTCATTCTCTTAAAGTGACGCCTGTCTCTTTTTTCCCTTCTCATCATAATCCACATCGTTCCCCACTGAGCAATATAAACTGGTTCGATAACCCATGGAATCTCATTGACAAAAGTTATTGCTCCAGTAATGTGATAAAGAACTTTGACATCTCTAATTTGTTCCCATGGCATTGGCATATTTTCCATCAACTTTAATACAGCATGAGGCATATACTTGAGAGCACCGAGGTATACTCTTTTATCATGTCTATATTTTCGGCTGCTCATATCACCATGATCACGAATAATTTTCCTTATATGCTCAGGAGGCATTTCTTCTTTCTGAGCATCAACAAAACCAAACTTCCGTTTTTCGGCGTACCTTTTGCTTTGAAGTTGCTGCCATTTTCGAGCTTTTTCTTGAAGCTTTTCTTCGGACAATACTTCTGGTTGCTTCATAACTTGTTGTTGTTGAAGCTGTTGATGTTGCATTTGGGCTTGCGCGTGGGCCAGTTGAGCCGCAGCAAAGGCTTGCTGTTGAGCCAGCATGCCCATTACATACGGATGGCCAATCATTTTGAAATTTAGGTGAACGCACCCGCAAAGATTATTATGTTTTTAATATTCAGTTCTGTTTGAATAAATCATTTAACAGTTACTAATATTCACAGCATTAACGATTAACTATCGCAGGACTCGGCAACACAATGAGTATATTTGTTGCCAATTTCTAAAGTCTAAACTATTCGCGAAACACGGAGTATAGATGCTTTGAAGTGATATTATCACAGTGAGTTTGAATCTGGGAAATTAAACATCAGTTTCACTATCCCTATTTCGTAACTTTTTTTTATAAGATAAAGTACTATTGTTCAATTTTAATTTTATGATGTTTCTATTTTTAAAAAAATATTATATTTATCAAACAGTATAAATAAAGTTTTAAGTTATGATTAGCTGACGGAGGTGTTAGGTTAAAATGATGTAATACCCATGTAAACCAATCATCATCGATTCATTCATATGTAATGTGTGATTGGGTAACGTTGCACATGTATTTTCTGCTTGTAGAGAAAGATGGAATATTCTATAACTGGTGTTTGTATGTTTTGCATGTAGTTCTTCAATTTTGTGGAAGTGTTTTTCCTTTTTCTGGAAGTTTTTAACTATGGAAAAAGGTCAAAGTGAAGTGACGAATAAAATCAGGTCAGCGATAAAGAGAAAGCTGTCTGAGATCAGTGATTTTGTTGATGATGAATTGCCAGAGTATATTATGATTCTAATTGCTAATCAGAGGAGTAAAACACAAATAGAAAAAGATCTGTCCCTCTTTCTTAGGAATGATACAGTGAATTTTACTAATTGGTTGTGGGATTTATTAAATAGTTTAAAAAGTGATTCAAAAAATAATAGTACTCTGCCAAAAAGTGATTCTAGTGTGTCTAAAAAGAAAGAAACTGAAGCAGATGAGGATGCAGTTGTTCTTGATTTCGACCCTGACGAACGCGAAACTGACTTTTTAAGTCACGAAGACACTAATGACAGTTCCAGGAGTAAATCTTCGATTCCGCTACCATCCGTGTTAGAAAGTGAACCGACCCGAGAAACTACTGTCGCTAAATCACATAATTACAAACTTTCTGAAAAAGAAAAGGTCGAGTCTAAGTCACCTGGGAAAGTGCACAAAAACTTCCTTAGTCATTATTCGAAAGAGCCATTGTCATCTGCAGTCATACCTGTGCGAAGAAAAATATCTGATTCTGCGGATGAGTATGATCCTGCTAAACCAGAATATGAAAGATCATCATATACTACGAATCCACGAAAATATGGAGGACCAGCTGCTCTCCAGGCAAATAAGTTGCTCCTCAAAGCTGTAGATGACGCTACAAAATCCATATTAGAAGGTAAGAATATCGAAGATAATTATAAACCAACCCCTATTAAAGTATTGACATCTAAACGATACCGAAATCCTTTGGTACGTAAAGAAGATAATTTGCGAAGGAAAAGAAATCCTTTGCAAGGTGTGTTAACTCAGTCTGATATAACTTCAGATTTGTCAACTGCATCCAAATTTTTAAATTCTGAATACCAATCAGATATTCTCTTAGAAGGTGATCACATAAACTACCCGGTTTCATCTCATAAAAGTCGTACCATTTGTTTGAAACAAATTCCTCTCATTTCAAACAGTCCTGACATGGAAGCAGTGGAATACATTCAACCATTTACATATGAAGAAGATTTAGAAGAAATGCGTCCTAAATCTCCACATTTCATTGTCACATTAGATGGTGTAAGCAGCATTTCCTTAAAAAGAAAACTTGAGGATAATAGTGATGCGAGCATGAATGAAGATGATGATGAAACGACTTTCAGTGATGAAGCTGTAACTTCTCCTGAAAAAAAATTAAAACTAAATGAGAGGTGTAAATATTGGCCTGCTTGCAAAAATAGTGATAATTGTGCATATCATCACCCAACTGTACCTTGTAAATGTTTTCCAGACTGTAAATTTGGGGATAAATGTTTATATATTCATCCAAATTGTAAATTTGATGCACTTTGTAGCAGAAAAGACTGCCCTTTTACTCACGCTAGTAAACGTAAGTTGCCTTTAATTGCACTTCCAGTAAGAATGATACCAGTAAAGAGTCGAAAAATGAAGCCTGTTTGTAAATTTTATCCAAAATGCACTTCTAAACACTGCCAGTTTATGCATCCTAAACTCTGTCGTTATGGGACAGATTGCAGATTACCAGCCTGTTTGTTTAGCCATTTCCCTGTACCATCTCGTAGTCAGCTGAAATGGCAAGCAACCATATAATGAACTATAAAACTAATTTATTGCATGTTTTCATAATGTATGTATCTTCATTCTTTACAGAGCATAGTAATGAATAAATATCATTAAAGCCCAGTCAATTTATTTGTTATTTTTTAAAACTGATTTCAAAAAGACATTGTGATCAACAATTGGTTTATTTATTGGTATCCCCAGAATATTTACTTGTTTTGATTTATTAATTTTCTTTTACATTGTCAAGTTATATTGTTTTATGTTCTTAAACTTGAAAAACTGTTGCATATATATAGAATATGAAAACAAAGAGCATAATACTCTAGGAAGGATATTCTGTTTTATAAGAATTTATGGGAATTTTATTTGTCGGTATTTGTGTATAGGTGATATAGAATATTTAATTAAAATTTTAATGGTTAAACTTTGTTTTTATGTAGTAAGAAAAAGGTTAATGAAGCACTGCATATCATGAACATCAGAAAAATTATATTGTAATGTTTTAATTATTAAAAGTAGAACTTTAACCCTTAAAGTGTATCATTGTTAAAATGTGATCCATTCTCTCTCTTGTCAACAATATTTGCTTAAGAGACTAAAAGAAAGAAAAAAAAGTATTGTTTTCTTAAATGAATGTTATTATTAATTGTAAAACATGCTTTATTCTAGGGGAGGGAAATTGTGTATATTTTTCATTTGCCTCCAGAACTTATTTGCTTTAGAATCCCTTCTGTGTAGTCACTTGGTAAAATCAGAGTGTCAAGAAGAAATCCCTTCTGTGTAGTCACTCGGTAAAATCAGAGTGTCAAGAAGAAATTTCTCACTATCAGAAATATTATTTGTTTGTCTGGTATGATTCCATGTAACAAATGCTTTGGATAAAATGTTTTAAAATTTAAAAGTTATAACATCTATTATTTTAGGCTTTTTCGTGGATGACCTCATAAATTATTTAATGATGATTATATTTCAAATTAAAAGTGTCATGAAACATTCTTTTACTTATTAAAGGATTAATAAAAGTCTAAATAGAATGAAACATTTAAAAGTAACCCTGAACAGTTATAAAAAAATAAGACAATTGTAGTAACAAGCTGAAAAAAAAAAAAAAAAAATCCACTGTTCTTCATACTCAGTATTAGTCATTACTATTTCTAAAAATAATGGAATATAGTGAATAGCTTATTATTTTTAACATTAATTTATAAACAAAGATTCTTCAGGGCTTAATAAATTATCTTAATCTTTATTATTCATAACTAGTATACAGACATTTTTTTATGAATATTTTGTATTTCTACAGACTGACAATTTTTATATATATATAAATATATAAGGGTAAATGAATTTAAAATCTTACATATATAAATATTCACCAAAGTTAATATACTGTATTGATCGGACATTTTATGCATTTATTAATATTAAAAATGTTTAAAAAAGCAGTAAATTAATGTTTTACCCTTAGTTTATCTCTATAAATATTTGAAATCTTTTTAGCATTTCTTCATGCCACTCATATTTTAAAAGAATTCAAAAATTTTATAAAATTAATAACTTTGTGAAATTTAAAGCATTTATTACAAAAATAATTATTTAGAGCTAGTCAGCTAGCAGATAAAACATTCGTAGAAGAAAACATTGTATATAAAAAAAAGGTGGCAACTAGTTTTGAACTAATAAATAGTTCATTGGGCAGAGGGCCATTAAGTTTAATTGTCTTTATGGAAAATTCATAATAGTTACCACCCTTTTATTTTTTATTGTGGATGTTTAGAAGATGAGTGTTCATGTCAACTGTTTACATAAAGAAAATGCTGTATTTTAGCATTTTTTTGACCATGTACTAAAGTAGTATCCACTAGCAAAAAGCTAGGCTTTAGATGAACTCATTGTTTCCAACTGGGCTAATTATTATTATTGATAATTTTTTTGAGAGACACTTATGAAAGTAACTTGTGTTTTTCAAAATTTAATCAGTGAGAGAAATAAAGTGAAAAACTTTTCTTTTTAAGGAAAGTACTTGTAAAAATGGTGCAAGATTAAAAATCTATATTTTTGTGTGCCAAAAAATATTGTTCAAATAAAGCTTTTTGACAAGCTATTAGTTGTTGATAACACAGTTTATGCAAATCCTCTCTTGTTTGAGTTCTACTTCTCTTTCTTTTCATAAATCCTGTCAGTGTACATTTTCTCAGGTTTTGAAATGAATACAATTTTTTTTCTTCAAATGAATATTTTTTAACTCACACTTCTTATGAAGTCTCTATAATACAACACAACAAATAACTCTGAAAATGTTAACTGCAGTGTAGTGATATATATATTTCTTTACCAACATTTCTTAAGAGACCACTATTGTACATAACAAATTAGAAAACATAACAACAAATAGTTATTTGAAATTTCAATATATTTGTGTTACAAAATGGTTAGCTTACAACATTTTAATGTTAATTTTTTTATTTCTCTTTTTTTTTAAATTTCATAAATTGCAGCTGATTCTTGCTGACTGTATAACTATTCATTTTTATTTTATTTTAATATTAGTAATCATATGGTTATAAATTATGGTCACACTACATATGACATTCTGTATTTTACATAAATTATCCACAATTTTGTTTTTAATTTTCGAGTTAAGGCAATTTTGACATCAAAGAACGTTATATTCATAAGGTCTACTTTCGTGTAACTGTCTTGTGAAAAGAGACATTAAGAACATCTTTTTAAGAAGAAAAGTAGAAACACCATATTATGATTCTCTAAATCCACATTAAATTTAAAGCTTGCATGTCTAATTTCAGCTTCTAATTTGTCGTAGTTGAGAAAATTTACTTACAAAATATGGATTGTCAGGCATTAGAAGGGATTCGTGATGCTCATTCAATTAACTATAAATCAAAATTGGAAAATTGTTTGGTATTATGTTCTGAATGAGGAGTAAGTTGTTTTTAAAGAACTACTAATAACTTCAATATAGAAAGTCATCTTATTGGACAATCATTTTATTTAGATGTTTGTTAACCCCTGAATGTTCCAGGATTTCTCTATACTATCAAATGACATATCTATGTATTTTTTATAATTTTAGAAATATCAGTCAAACAAGTGACAGTATGAAGGTGTTCAGCTTATAATTCATTTTCAAATTCTACATCTCTTCTAAATGTGAAAGTTGTGTTTTATGTTATATCATGGTCTTTAGAAAGAAAGATATTCTTGTGTAATGCATGTCAAAAACAATCAGCTATAATAAAACTATGGATGTATAGGAATATCTGCTTACATGTCTATTAAGGTTATTGAGATATTCATATGCTTTTGCACATTTGGATTTTTCACTATGGTCATAAATTATAACAGCAGGGCACAGGCTATTTTTATTGGATTCAGAGATAAATTTCTTTGGCTAAAAATTATTCTAAGATTTTCAAACTATGTGTCTAATTGAGTATATTTATCAATGGATTGAGTATTATTCATTTTTTATAATGTACATTATAAAAAATAAATAAATAAATACTTGCCCCATAAGAAACACAGTAAATAATGACTTTGTCATCTTCCATTTGGCTCAAGCTATAATTTGATTTTATTTGTTATAAAAAAACTGATTTTATCTTTTAATATTTTTCTTTTAACTTATTATTTTCTCATTAATTTTTCAAATAATGAATGCCATAAACCAATTATCACACTTTTTAACATTTTAAGTACAAGGGATTTGCAAGTAATGAATTCTCTTATGTCTTGCTAAGATGGTTTATGTAATATTATTCAGCCTCTTTAAGGCTGGAGATTTTGTAATTGCATGATGCAGCTGCAGGACATATTTTATATCTTTAACTATTTAAATTGGCACAATATTATATAAAAAGCAGTGTTCCTCAATTTATAAAATTCAAAGTTTTGTTTAAGCCTTTTAAAAACAGTACTGAACACTAGTTTTTATACAGCTGGTAATATATTCCCCACTCTTGTCAGAGAGGGAAATTGTTTGTTCCACTATGAGTATACTAACTGGTCAATCTTCCGCAAAATTTGAAAGAGTGAAATAAAAATTTGTGAAAACTTTTGTATAAAAAATTTTTCAATTTGTCAGATTTTCTATAAAATATACAAAAAATAAATGAAATATTTTTAATTAAATAAAACTATAAGCACTTAAATATATTAGAATTTACTTATCATAATTTTGATTTCAGAAAATTTTCACTATAAATTTAACACTTTATATACCTCTACTAAACCTATAAAATGTATGATGATTGCTAAGAATGTTTAAATGCTCTACTATAGGCACTTACTATACGTATTATAAGTTGTGTTTTACTACAAAGAAGTTATATGTATCTGGTGAATCCCACGATCGCCAAATATAAACTTCTTTATATCCGGTTCTACTAGTGTGAGGGATAACATAAGATCATCCTTTTCATAAGATCACTCTGTCCATTATGTTAAGGCGATTCTGCGTTTGCCTGGTTAAATAACTCATCTGACTGAAATCGAAATTAGAATTCAAAATATCCGCAATATCACTCCAAAATTTACTGCAATCCTCTGAGCAATTCCTTGAAGATTTGAGGTTTTCTGAGATTATTTCTATTAAAACTAATTTCTCGTTAATAAAAGTGAGGAAGAGAAGAAATATTTCGTTGGAGAACGCATTTTATCACTGCTATTCCATTTGTCAAAATACCTGGTGTATAAATTCATTCGACATTTTTGTTGGAAAAACTCCCCATATTTCGGAGCAGTTGGCACATTTGAATCCATTTCAGTTACATCTATTGAATGATAAATGTAAGCAGAATGTGGCAAGTTATTTAGGAAAGAAATCAAATATTAAAACAAATATTGCGTATAACAGATTAAAGTACTTCCGGTTTCACTATTCTGCATTTAAACGGAAGAGTAATGTTATAAATAGTATTTGTAGACAAAACAGTGTTCAATAATATAAATAATTAGTTAAACTTTACTTGAGTTAACCGAAAAAGATTGAAAAAGCGACAAAGTACAAAAACATATGAGCAAATATAGCATTTGTGATTGACTTTCAATCACAAACGTTATACTTGCAATATTAGTGCAAATTAGATGCACTAATATTCATGCGGCCCCCAGGCCCAGCCAATATAACGGTATGTAAATATCGTGCCACCTTATGCGTCTTACGTGCCTTACGCACACGCACAGCTGCACCATTCTCCCCCCTCCCCTCTAGCAGTAAGTATTTTAATTTTAGCAGCTGACTACCGCATGCCAAACCAATAGTCTTGTCAGTAAGGGCCTGTTCACATAGGAGTCCGTTGCGTAGCGTTAAGGGAAAGATGACGTTGAGACGAAAATAAACCAATCATAGGCGTTAAAAATTTCATTGCTAATCGTTTGGAGGCCTATGATTGGTTTATTTTCGTTTCAACGTTATCTTTTCCTTAACACTACGCTACGGACTCCTATGTGAACAAGCCCTAAGTAGTCTTGAACGAAGTGATTTGTTAGGTGGGTGTAAAACAGGTTATATTTCGCTTTCTGGGAACGCTTATTAATTTGTGCAACTATTCAATGTGTCTGGTAAGTTAATGTTCAAGAACAAAGAGTGTCAGGAAGAAAACATTGATATTATTGCTGTTCTTGATTTTTTGGTACTATACTTTTCGAAATAAACCTATGTTTCTACAAAAATTGATTTTGAAGTTTTTCTTATTTTTGCGGCCCACATAAACTTAAACCTTGTTCATTTGGCCCATGTCAACCTTTAAGTTTGACAAGCTAGTTTTTGGACGTAACGTGCGACCTTCAGCTCCCTATGAAAGTAGGGATAATAATGTGTGGAATTAGGTGCGATTATGATGCTGTAAGCGGTTAAGGTAGTTCTCAACTACTTGGAATTGGCAGCTATGTATGTATGTATGTATGTAAAGAAGCACTACGATGAGCTTTGCGAGGACGAGAGGTTAGTGGATAACAAAGAAAGATTTAGAATGATGGTATTTTACCCAATGATTGTCATTATAATTGCCCAGGTGGACCGAAGATTTACAGGCAAGAAGACAGTTGTGGACAGAGTAGTACACCCCTCCTTCCATGCTAATGCCCCCGACAACGACTACAAAATGAAGCCAGGAAGATCGACTTGCAGGTTTAGCACTGCTTTCATTTGAAAATGAACGAGCTAAAGAAATTGACTTTTCTAAGCTCATTGATATTTTTTCACAGAAAAAATCTAGGAAAAAGTCATTTTAGTACTCTAATATGGTCTGACATTGCAAAACCGTATAGAAGTTTAATAGTTAGACAACCCATCAAGCTCGTGTAATCAATTAATCATAAGCAACACATGTTTACATTGTCTCTATAAATTTATGGAATTAAAGGAGTTGTTGACGCCATGGACATGGACATGGACAAAAAGTTTTCGTGAGGTTCCAAATAGGGCTAAGCAAGCCCTTTACCCTCGGCATGGATATGGGAAGCACTGAAGCTTTTCACGCATGGTCCAAGAAGAAATCAATCAAGTTATTATTATTAAAAAAAAGGTTACAAAATAAATTAAAGAAGTTACAAAAATAAAAACAAAAATGTTAGAATTAAGTACGTTAAAGTTAACACAAAATTAAATCAGCAAGACTTGTCAAAAAAAAAATGTTCCAATATAAGATAAAATAAAAAGCAAAATGTAAAGATTAAACTCTCAAAAGTCGAAGACGAGCCACGGAGGACCGCGAGCAGCAAAGATATTAAATGCTGGGATCAAACCCAGGATGGGAAAGAACTATCAAGCAACCCGTGCTTGAAAACAGTCCGAAAAAGGAAGCAAGATGATGAATTTGTATTACAGAGGTTAAAAAAGACCAAGCTTAAAAGATCGAGAGCAAAATGTGTCCCGCAACCTGATTGGTTGACGAAACAGAATCCAGGAGCTTAGAAGAAGATATCAGGGAGGACGGCTCACAATTTGACCATGAGGATTCGCAGAGGCATATTACACCAACGAGACGACACACTACCTTTTTTTAAAAAAAAAGTGTAAGAGGATGTGACTGCATATAATTAGGGAAAATTGGGAGGGGGAAAAAGCGGTCTAGAAAGAATTTAAGAAAAACGGAATGACAAAAAGAAAGAAAAAAGAAATTTTAAATTAGGGGAAAGAAGAGTTGGGAGTAATCCCAGTGTCAAGCACAAGAGTCGCTCTAGGTCTACGATTAAATTCTCTATTGTCCTAATCCGGAAGATTGGCAATTTCTTCATTAGGGGTGGAGTAAAGACTATTATAAAATTTAGTGGCGAGATCAATTATAGTCAGGCGAATGGGTTCAATACTTAGATCTTTGTGGAGGGAGTAGTTAGTTTTATATCTATTGGCTTTAGTGATTAGACGTAAGGTTTTATTTTGTGTGCATTGCAATTTCTGGACATGACTGTTAGCCGCTGACCCCCATACAGGTACTGCATAAAGAAGTATAGGTCGAAGTATTGTTTTGTAAAGCAGAAGTTTATTTTCTATTCTCATCTCCTTCTGGAACAGGAGGTGGGCGATATATTTTCTAGCTTTAAAAAATTTGCAGATATTATTATTAATATTTTTCTTCCAAGTAAGCTTACTGTCCATGAAGATACCCAAATATTTCACTTCCCTTTCAAAGTGGATGAGCTGACCATAAACGTTAACTGGGGGTGGGGGAATCCTATTGTATGAAAAGAAGATAGCTTTTGTTTTACTGGGATTTAATTTAATACGCCATTTATCAAACCAGCGCTCAAGAATGTTAATGTGAGGTTGGAGGTAAGTATGCATATATCTGACATTATGTTTTTTAGCGAGAATGGCTGTGTCATCAGCATAGAGTGAAAGCGAAGTGATCGGGGTGGTGGGGATATCATTTATAAATAAGTTAAATAAGATCGGTCCGAGTTTAGAACCTTGAGGAACTCTCGCATTAACAGGGCGTAGGTCTGAAGTGGTACCAGAATAGCTTACAGCAAAAGTTCTGTCCGAAAGATAGGATTGTATAAGTTTAATTAGGGCAGCTGGCATTTTAAATTTAATGAGTTTATAGATAAGGCCACTGTGCCAGACAGTATCAACAGCTTTAAGAATATCAAAGAATACAGCACCAGTCTGCATTCTGTTCTGTAGTCCTTCATGGATGTACTCAGAAACACGAAGCAGCTGATGTGTGGTAGAATGTTTAGGTCTGAAACCAAATTGGGCATTAGAGAGAATATTATTGCTATCGATAAAATTATGAATACGGCTACAAAAAAGTGTTCAATCACTTTAGAAAGAGAATATAAGAGACTAAGGGCCTGTTCACATAGGAGTCCGTTGCGTTGCGTTAAGGAAAAGATGACGTTTAGACGAAAATAAACCAATCATAGGCCTCCAAACGATTAGCAAGGAAATTTTTAACGCCTATGATTGGTTTATTTTCGTTTCAACGTCATCTTTTCCTTAACGCTACGCAACGGACTCCTATGTGAACAGGCCCTAATGGGCCCGCAGTTTTTCGGAAGGGAAGGATTCTCACCAGACTTATGAATTGGGAAAATAATGGCCGATTTCCAGGGATGCGGGTAGTATGTAAATTTAAAGATGTTATTAATTAAATCAGTTAAATAGTTGGCATAATGAAGGGGGAGATTTTTAATGGCATTATTGGTGATACCGTCTTGACCAGGGGCTTTTCTATTAGGGAGGGAGTTGATTGCATTTAAGACTTCGCTAACAGGGGTTTTTTTCGATCTCACTATTGTGATTACTGGACTGAAAGTTCTGGAGGATATCATAGACTTTATCAATTGTAGTTGGGCAAAAGCACTAGAGTGGGGATTGAATTGGGTTTCATAATTAGCTGCTAAGGCCTCAATTTTGTCAGAGTCACTAGTTAAGATACCAGAACTGGAGTTAAAGGTTGGAAGGGTCTTATGGGGTTTCCTAATTCTCTTAAGATATTGCCAAACTGAGTTACCAGTGGGAGCTAGTGACTCAATAAATTCTTTCCATTTATTATTTTTGATTTTAATTTTAACCTGATTGTCAAGATTTTTGTAATTATTAAGCATTCTAGGGTCCCGAGTTTGCTGCCAAATTTTCCTGAAATGGTTCCTATATTTAATTAGGTCAACAATATAATGGGGTAGTTTATGATAGAAATATTGGGGGAGAGTGGACCTTAGCAGATTCCAGCGCGCTATGGATGGTCTTAGTGATAGAGGTAACAGCAGCGTCTATGTCATCAGGACTGTTAATATCATTAAAGGGTGGGGAGGAGTTGTTAACAAATTTAGTGAAAGACTGCCAATTAGTATGATAAGGAGAAATGATAGAAGGGAGCACGGGGTTGCAGTTAATGTCAAGTTTAACAGGTAAGTGGTCAGAGGATAAATCATTAATAGTATTAATCTCATACGGATAGTGAATGTTGTTTAAAAGGGCAAAGTCAATGATGGATTGGGAGCCTGAAACACCAAGCCTGGTGGGATAAAGTGGGAAAGCAATATCAATAGAGTTATCAATTGAGTAGGAATTAATTTCAGTACCATATCTGGTTACTGAACGGTCATTCTGGCAGTTCCAACGATGGTGGTGAGCGTTAAAGTCACCAAAAAGTATAACTTTATGGTCAAGATTAAAATATTGAGAAAGTTCATTAGTTACGGGTCTACCATCGATAATTCTTAAGTAAGTGGAAACAAGGGTGAGAGTAGTACTAGAGTTTATCCAAATTTTAACAATTGTGTTTTCAATGGTATGTAAGTTAATACTGGGGAGATGGTTATGTTTAATATTCCGTTTGACATAGATCGCCGTGCCACCGAAACGTAGGGGAGCGTTAGTATTAGGGTCAAGGCGGGGAGTGAAGTACAGACTGTAGTTTTGAATTTTAAGAGTTCTGGGGGTGGGACACTTTACCTCCTGTACCAGAATAAGATCAACGGGGTTCTTAATAACAAACTCCCGAAGCTCATGAATACGTGTACGCAAGCCATCAGCATTCCAGCTCAGAACAGAAATTGCAGAAGAAGTAGAGGGGAGCATTAAGGGGCAGAAGAGGTGGCTGCCTCTTGTGAGGCAGCAGAAAGAACGTTATTTATAGACGGTGAGTTAAGTTTATCAACTAAGTAATTAAAATCTGGTATATTCATTTCGTAACAGAGTTGTTTAATTTCTTTAATAACATCCCTAATTTTTAAAAGTTTATTTAGTGTGCCGTCAAGGTTTCCCATTGGCGTTACTCTAGAGGTTGGAGTTTCAATAGTTGAATTAGCAGGAGTTACAATATTAGTGGTTTGTTCAGTCGTTATAGTGGGACAAGGGGAGTTATTGGGCTGAACAGCCTGGCTGTAAGAAATTGTTGGATTAACAGGTTTGCTAGCAAAGGTATTTCCTGAGTTTGTTGGGACAATTAGTTGGGGAGTATAATTACCGGCTTTGGCCGCTTCTTTTATGGTCTTAATTTGGTTACGTCTAATTTTTACCTGTTCCGGGTGAGCACTGCAACCACGATAGTTTGATGGGTGGTCACCATTGCAATTAGCACATTTTGCTGGGGTGTCACGTGGTTTAGTACAGGCTGCTGATGAGTGTGCACCAGCACACTTCATACAGACAGGCTGTAGAAGGCAAAATTCACTACTATGGTGGAATTTTTGGCAGTTGAAGCATTGCTTGGTACCTTTGAATTTGTAGGCTTCAACCCTAACTACGAAACCTAAAAAGTGTCCGATTTCATATATATGCTCAAGAGTCTTATTTTGTCATAGGAAAATCGGGAGAGGTTCCTTGGTGTTAAATCGTTTCAGTTGTGAAACTCTGTTCACCTCAAAACCAAATTCTACGAGTTGTTGCTTGACTTCCTCTACTGGAATGTCAATGGGGATATCTTTGATTAGGACTTTAAGAGGCCGTTCAGTCTTGGTGTTTTTTCCAAAAAATTCAGTTTTAGTGGCGATAAGGTACCTTTGGATATTTCTAAATTGATCGATGGTGGTGGGAGACATCTTAAGAAACTGTCCTGAGACAGTTTTGGGAAAATTAAATTGGATTAGGTTGTTTATATTTTCGATAATCTTTTGATAACCTGGAACCATTTTAATAAAGAATGGTTCTGGTTTAGTCTCTCTTTCTACTTGGATGGTATCATCTGTTACAATTTCATCATCAGAATTTTCCTCAACGGGGGCAAATTTATTTCTTGTTTCGATGACATCCGATTTTACCTGGTCTAATAAGTTTTGGTGAGCAACTCGCTTACCTTGTGGCTCATTACCTTCATTACTTCTTCTATTTTTTTACTAGATTTTTTAACTACCGGAGTAGTATTAAATTTACTCACAATAGCAATTAGGTTTTTTAAATTATCAAAGTTAGGACCAAGGGTGAAAGCAACAATGTACTTCCACATACCTGATAATTTGCTGATCTCAAAGTCATGGTCGAGTCCAGTTGAGCTGCAGATGTTCGCCAAAGTCTCATCCAAAGTTTGTATAATGAAGTCGATCGAACTCTTGA
Source organism: Dolomedes plantarius (assembly GCA_907164885.2). Taxonomy (NCBI): domain Eukaryota; kingdom Metazoa; phylum Arthropoda; class Arachnida; order Araneae; family Dolomedidae; genus Dolomedes; species Dolomedes plantarius. The sequence continues at coordinate 52,875,836 of OU015496.1, read as the reverse complement.
AGTCCTTAAATTCAGGTGTCTTATCACCGCAGATCTTGAGAAAGTTCAGAACGTTTGGCATTTCTTCAATTTGAAGATGATGAGGGTCAAGGTTTTGAAAAACAACAGCTGGATCTAAATCGCATTCCATAACAGCATTCGCCAAATAAGTCTTCTCTCTACCGAGACAGAAGGGAGAATAGGGCAGGAGCGGCAGTAGCAACTTCAGAGACGGAAGGGTCAGGAGAAGTGTTTTCTCCAACATTCGTAATCCGTAGGATAGTTGGCAAAGACGTGGATTTCATTATATTAAAAATATTAAATCCACTGCTGTCAGAAAAAGGCTCCAAGTTGGCTTCCTTTCTGGCGCCAAAATGGCGTCAGAAAATGGCTTCAAATATGCAACTGAGCTCAAGCTATGAGAAACGATATTGAAAATATGAAGAGACGTATTGCAGCAGATAAAAATGTACAAGCTATAAATAGCAATTAATCTGGTAAAAAGTTTTATATCAGCATTCGACGGAATCTTTATACAGTTAGTTTGTTTGCAAACATGACAAAAATAAATTTTAACACGATAGAACACGAACAACCAACCTATCGTAACGGATATTTTTATAGACCGTTGTTGACGCCAATGGCTACGTTGGCAATCGCCAAACGCGCCTTTGAAATAATACAAATATAGGTATCGTAGTTTTTAATTATTTTTTTGGAATCGTAAACTTAAAGATATTAGAATTTGTTTGAAATCGCTTGCTTCATCAAAAAGGTTTGTTACGCTCGCACATCGTATGGTCGATGTTTCATGTATTGATTTTGTTCATACATTAGTATTGTAGATAATTCGTTTAAGTAAATAAAATTGTTATCAGTGCAACGTATGACATTTGGCTCATACAGTTGGTCCACGTAGCCGGAGAAAAAATGGCACTCATTGCGCTAAATCGACAAAAATCGACATTGAAGGCTCAGATTACTAAAATAGAGACATACTTAAAAGAAAAGGTAAAAGCCCCATCGGATATTTTAGCTGCTGAGTTAAAAATAAAATTAGAAAATTTATTGAAGTATCAATCAGTTTGGATTACATTTGAATACAGTTTTTCGAGAAAGTTGATCCCGAAGAAGGTGTAGTGTTCCCGCTCCAATCTGCGAGAGGTGAACCACGTGACAACATTTCTTTCCCCCTTCACTTAGGAGATGAACTGTCACGTGTCAGTCGAGGAGAAAAATCTCTCGCAGGTCGGACGCGCTATGCCAAGCGGCGTTCTAAATTGTGTTGTCCGAATAAATGTATTTAAAAAAGCCTTCTGATGGAGTCTCTGCTTCGTGTCTAATTCTCTAGAGGCACGACGAATCACAACATCGTCGATTCACCATACCGGGACAATTATATTGGTGACCGGTCATCGAACACAGCCTGCGCCTTCGAACTGCGTCCTTGGACTTCCGATTTCGTTTTCGCCAGCAATCATGGCTCTCTCCCCTGGATCAACAGAAGCCTCTGCAGTCGTAATATATCCGTATATATCGGTGGACCCCGCTTTATAGTGGGGTCCACCCTCTGCTGGAAAGTACTTTCTGGAAACACATGCTGGAAAGTACTTTCGCGTTAGCAACTCCCAAAGCTATATCTGAATCGAAAGCGAAATTCAACTATATTGTCGCCCACCTGCCTCCTGCACCTGCTACTATGGTGCGCGACGTTATAATGAAGCCGGATACTACACATCCGTACGAGGACCTAAAAACTAAAATCATAGAAAGATGCGGAGAAAGCCGAACATTATAAATACGTAAGCTACTAGCTGGTGAAAGCCTCGGTGATAGGAAACCCACCGAATTGCTGCGTTAAATGAAGAGAAGAGCAGAAAACCGCAATATAAGCGACGCACTTCTTTTGGAATTATTTACAGGGCCCGATTATGAACGCTGGGGGCCCCTGGGCAGATGCTATTTGGGCCCCCGCCCTCACGAACATTTATAAAAATAAGGACTATCCATGGGCTATATATACTATTAGAAGTACTAGGTGCATACACCAAGGGGGTTTGGGGGCCCCCTAGCATCAGGGGGCCCTGGGGAAAAGTCCCGATTTGCCCATGCGATAAAAAGGCCCTGATTATTTACCCAACAAATGCCGACCCCTGTGCAGACTATTTTCGCATCTCTCTACCCCATCACTCCCGATAAAGCGGCAGAGATCGCCGATCGCATCTTTGATTTAACACCGTCGAACATCGCTGCAGTTTCGATTCCCACACCTACACCAGCCGCCGCTCTGACTTCAGCGTCCACAGAGATGCTGTTGAAAGAAATTCAAGAGCTACAAAAAGAAGTCGTCGAACTTCGACATTCTAGAAGTGTTTCTAGAAAATACAATCATCCTCGATACCGCCCTAAGTCATGAGGTAAGGATTCAACAATTTGTTGGTATCATGCAAAATTCCAACAAAAAGCAAACAAATGCAATCCGCCCTGTTCAACCGGATGTGGGAAGAGTAGAAGCGACGGACCTCTCTCCCGCACCTTCTCGTCGCCTTTTCGTGAGAGACAGAAATGCGGGTGTTTTCTTGTTGACTCTGGATCTGACGCCAGTCTGATATCTGCTACCAAACAAGATAAATCACGGCCAGTTCTCCAAACATTTCGTGCCGCTAATGGCACAAAAATTAATGTTTATGGTAGAAAGAGTATTACTCTTAGTTTAGGTTTACGCCGATCATTTACTTTTTCTTTTTACATTTGTGATGTTTCATGTGCTATTTTAGGAGCTGATTTCCTGCATTATTTTAATTTAAAGCTTGATTTGCGGAATCACCGTCTTATCGATTCTATTACTCATTTAAAAACTCCTGCTAAATTAAGTGTTTGCAATATTTTCTCTGTAAAACCTAATTGTGTTAATAATGTATATGGTAAACTATTGCTACAACTTCCTGAAATTACAAAATTACCGGACCCTAACCAACCGGTAAAGCACAATACTGTGCATTACATAAACACCAAGGGACCTCCAGTCGCGGCTAAGTCTAGACGGCTAGCTCCAGATCGGCTAAAACTCGCAAAAGCTGAATTTCAGCAGATGCTACAGCTTGGTCACATGAGACCCTCCAAAAGTAACTACTCTTCGCCTTTGCACATGGTGCCGAAGAAAGGATCTGTCGATTGGAGACCTGTTGGTGATTATCGTACTCTAAATGCACAAACTATGAAAGAGAAGTATCCTATCCCCTGTATTGCAGATTTCACTGCTGAATTACATGGTAAACAAATCTTCAGTCACATTGACATGATAAAAGCATACCACTAAATTCCCATCAATCCTGATGATGTACATAAAACTGCGATTTGCACTCCCTTTGTCCTTTTCGAAAGCAGACGTATGCAGTTTGGCCTTTGCAATGCGTCATCTACCTTTCAACGCTTTATAGATGAAGTAACTCGTGACTTAGGATTTGTTTATGCATTTGTTGATGACTTGCTTGTTGCCTCAGATAATGAAAATGAACATATGCAACATCTTCAGTTGTTGTTTTCCAAACTTAAAGAGTATGGACTATGCATTAATATTGATAAATGTCAATTTGGGCAAACCACTATTGAATTCTAAGGACCTGTTCACATAGGAGTCCACTGCGTTGCGTTAAGGAAAAGATGACGTTGAGAGGAAAATAAACCAATCATATGCCTCCAAACGATTAGCAATGAAATTTTTAACGCCTATGATTGGTTTATTTTCGTCTCAACGTCATCTTTTCCTTAACGCAACGCTACGGACTCCTATGTGAACAGGCCCATAGGATTCAAGCTTTCAGCTGAAGGAATTGAACCCCTTCCTGATCGCGTTTTATGCATCCTGGAATTTCCCCGACCGACTACCTTAACTCAACTACGGCGTTATTTAGGTCTTTTCAATTTTTATCGGTGATGCATTCCCAAAGCTGCCGACATTTTAGACCCTCTTGTTAAATTCCTAGAAGGACAGAAAAATAAGAAAAAGCATCCCCGTTCCAGTGCTAGCAACACTGAGCAATTACAATGGAACGACGAAGCAACTCTCTCCTTCACTGCTTCAAAAGAAGCTATAGCTCAAGCTACACTATTAAGACATCCTGTAACTGGTGCCCAGATAAGTTTATGGGTTGATTCTAGTAATGTCGCGATTGGTGGATCCTTAATGCAGTTCTCGAAAGAACAGTGGGAACCCATAGCGTTCTATTCTTGTAAACTAAATAAGGCTCAGAGGAATTGGTCAACTTACGATCGTGAATTATTTGCTATCTACTCTTGCATAAAAAAAATGCTAGAAGGTCGCAATTTTGTTATTTATACAGACCAAAAATCCCTTATATTTGCCTTCCAACAAAACCCTAATAAATGTAGCCCTAGGCAGCTGCGCCATTTAGATTATATTTTGCAGTTTTCTACCGATGTTCGGTACACCAAAGGTTCTGATAACAGCGTGGCCGACGCACTATCTCGCATTGAGATAAACTCAATTTCTCCTAATGTGCTGAACTTTAAAGAGTTCGCCACTGCTCAGACCGTTGATGACGAGCTGAAACAGCTTATCGAATCTGACACCTCATCTTTAAGATTGGAAAAACACTATTTTCCTCTCGAAGATATATATTTATACTGCGATATGTCACAGACACACCCTCGACCTTTTGTTCCCAAAAGTATGCGACAATCTGTTTATCAAACCTTGCATTTTTCTCCCATCCAGGTATATCAGCCTCATTAGATTTAATCATTAAACGATTCGTTTGGCCTGGCATGCGTAAAGACATAAAATCTATGGTTCGCAGTTGTACTAAATGTCAAAAAGCTAAAATCTTTCAACATACCAAATCACCAATTGGCACTTTCTCTGATCCTGATGCTCGTTTCGCCCACATACATATAGACTTTATTGGACCTCTACCACCCTCAGATGGCAATCAATATTGTATGACCATCATCGATAGATTCACGAGATGGCCCGAAGTTATCCCTACACCCGATATGACTGCGGAAACAACTGCTCGAGCATTAGTACACGGTTGGATCTTCAGATTTGGATCCCCTGTTACTGTAACTACTGATCAGGGTAGAAATTTTGAATCTACTCTCTTCAAAGAACTCACTAACATATTAGGATGCATCAGAATCCGAGCATCTGCTTACCATCCACAGTCAAACTGTATCATTGAAATGTTGCATCGTCATCTCAAGAGCTCTCTTAAAGCGCACAACCAAACTAACTGGACCGAGATCCTTCCCATAGTCTTACTAGGATTGCGCACTACTCTCAAAAGTGACATTTAAGCCACCTGTGCCCAACTTGTTTACGGCACCAATCTCAGACTACCTTCCGATCTCATTACCAGTGATACTGTCAAACAACCCATTACCCTTACCTATGTGTCCGAGTTAATTAAAACAATGAGAACCTTAAATCCTATTGCCACTGCCGTACACGGCAATCCAAAAATTTATGTCAATCCCTCATTGAAAACCTGTTCACATGTATTTTTAAGATCAGATAAAGTCAATCCTCCCTTATCACCTTCTTACACGGGACCACATCTAGTGGTCGATAGAAATGACAAAACTTTTGTTTTGGAATTAAACGGAAAGCAGAGTACAATCTCTATTGATCGTATCAAACCTGCATATCAACTTTCAGATTCTCTTGAACCTTATGGTCCTCAACTGCCAACTGAGCCTATGAATGCTCAAACAACTCCTGTCGAACAGACCACCATCAGATCTGGTCGCAAAGTTCGCTTTCCACAACACCTTGTTTCTGAATATATTGTGTAAAATATTTTGTAATATCAATTGTACATAATCTACCTATCATTTTATTTCATGTAATGCATATGTAACCTCGTGCATCTCTCTTGTACATCATGCCAATTTCTCTCTAGGCATCATACGAATTTTCAATTGTACTCCAGACTGTTTGTATCATTCTCACTATGTACCTATGTACTAATTACTAAATTTCTGTAATCGTGACTACGTCACTGGGGGCAATTCCCGCTCCAATCTCCGAGAGGCGAACCACGTGACAACATTTCTTTCCCCCTTCACTTGGAAGATGCGCGCCGTCACGTGTCAGTCGAGGAGAAAAATCTCTCGCAGGTCGGACGCGCTTTGCCAAGCGGAGATTCTGAATTGTGTTTTCCGAATAAATATATTTAAAAAAGCCTTCTGATGGAGTCTCTTCTCCGTGTCTAATTCTCTAGAGGCACGACGAATCACAACATCGTCGATTCACCATACCGGGACAATTATAAAGGTATATCGGATATTGAAGAAGAATTTTTGGATTTGGAATTTCGCATCGAAGCATTACAGGTAAAAATTAATAGTTTGATTACCTGTCAAAATAGTTCATTTATTTCAAATGGTAATAAAGATGTAAATAATAGCGTTAATATTCGACTTACCAAAATTGTAATTTCTAAATTTTCGGAAAAAATAGAAGAATATAGTTGTTTTAAGCTGCAATTTGATAATATTATTACCAATAATTCTCATTTAGATGAAACTCAAAAATTGCAGTATTTACATTCGACTTTAGTCGGCGAAGCGAAGAATTTACAAACTGTTAATGATACATTTAAAACGCTTTTCGCAGCTTTAGAAGAAAATATTCAAACAAACGAGTGTTAGTTGATGCATATATTAAGCAAATACTAGAATTTGATAAAATAACTTATGAGTCTTCTAAGGAATTGCGAAGTTTGGTAGATATAGTTAACAAACATTTAAGAGCACTAAATACAATGGATCTTGAAAGAAATAAATAATCTGATGTTGTGTTATTAAATATAAGTTTGGCTAAACTTGATAAAGAATCAAGAAAGCAATACGAGCTAAATATAACTTCCACGGAAGTTCCGAAGTTGGATGATTTAATTGCATTTTTGGAAAAAAGATGCCAAATGTTGGATAATTTATCACGTAGTGCCTCTTCGAAATTGAAAGTTTTTGATAAATACCAAAAACCGAAATCACTTATGGTGAAATCATACAGTAAAGTATGTGCTTGCTGTAAATCTCTTAATCATTACATATTTAAGTGTTCTGCATTTTTAAAGCTAAATTCGTTGCAAAGATTTGACTTTGTAAAAAAACATAATTTGTGTATTAATTGCTTCAGTGCGCAACATAAAGTTGTAAATTGCAATTCGAAGTACGTGTGCAACGTATGCAAAGCTAAGCACAACACACTACTTCATAGAGAACGAGTACACACCCTGTCGGTGGCGCCAATTGACACGCTAACTGAGTCATCAAATTTATTTATCCAAAGCGAAAATGAGAAACCACAACATAATTTAGCAGTCGAAGCTAAAGCAGTTTCAAGCTGTTTAATCTCTCAAAGGAAAAATATTCTTCTTCAAACAGCATGGGTTTATGTGAAAAATATGTTAGGGGAATTTATTCCTGCCATTTGCCTTTTGGATAATGGATAAAGTGCTCAATTTTTATCGTATAGATTTTTGCAAAAATTAGGTTTAAGAGCTCAAAGAATATATGCTCCCGTATCAACATTAAATAATACATCGGTCACTGTAAATAAAAGTGTAGTTATAGAAGTTGCAAATAAGAACAGGAATTTTTCTGCCAGTATGGAATGTTTAATTGTACCTAATATTACAGACATTACTACGAATATCCCAATAAACATAAATGACTTGAATGTACCGTCGCATGTTGAACTGACACATGAAGGATTCACAAATCCAGCCAAAATTGACTTGCTTATCGGAGCAGAGTATTTTTTGAAATTTTGAGGTCAGGACAATTTCGTTTACCTTCACATGGCATTTTATTCCAATAAACTGTATTCGGTTATGTAGCTAGTGGAACAGTAGTTAGTTCTGTAAACACGCTATTCTGTGGATTATTGAAGCCTTCAGAATATATTGAAGAAAACTTTAAAAAATTTGGGAACTGGAAGAAGTGAATTCAGTTAGTTCTTTAACACCGGAAGAAATTCAATGTGAAGATCATTTTGTAAAACATTATATTAGAGTATCGGGTAGATTTTGTGTAAAATTACCTTTCAAAGAGTGTACTAAATCTTTGGGATATTCAAAGGATATGTCTATTAAGCGTTTTCTAAGTACAGAAAAACGATTAGAACGCTTGCCCAATTGTAAAACCATGTATAAAGAATTCATGGACGCTTATTTAAAATTCACATGGAGCTTGTTCCACATTACGAGAGAAATGAAGTGTTGGGTAAAACAAATTACCTTCCGCATCATTTTGTTTTGAAGGATAGTTCGACAACTGCATTGAGGGTAGTGTTTGATGCCTCGGCTAAGACATCAATAGGCCTTTCTCTAAATCAAACACTAATGGTAAGGCCCAAAGTTGCAGGATGATATTTTCGACATAACATCACGATTTAGATTACATAAATATGCTCTGACAGCTGATATTTCTAAAATGTATAGACAAATTTTAGTTACGAATAAATCTGAATCATATGATCCAGATTTACAAAGAATAGTTTGGTGTGATTCTCCCGAAGAGTCTTTTCAAGAATATAGACTTAAAACTGTGACATATGGCACAGCCTCAGCTCCATTTCTAGCAGTAACAGCTTTGAGACAACTTGCAGTAGAAGAGCAAGAAAATTTTCCTCTTGCTTCAGCTGTGACTCTTTCTGATTTTTTCATGGATGACTTAGGGCCTGTTCACATAGGAGTCCGTTACGTTGCGTTAAGGAAAAGATGACGTTGAGACGAAAATAAACCAATCATAGGCGTTAAAAATTTCCTTGCTAATCGTTTGGAGGCATATGATTGGTTTATTTTCGTCTCAACGTCATCTTTTCCTTAACGCAACGCCACGGACTCCTATGTGAACAGGCCCTTAGTCACAGGTAGCAATGATTTAAATAGTGCTAAGGAGTTACAAAACCAGTTGATACAAATGTTACAAGCTGATGGAATGAAACTTTGTAAATGGTCCTCTAACGAAAGAGAACTGTTAAAATCAGTGCCGTTCGAAGATCAAGAATATCATTTTGATCAATCAAGAGAAACAGTAAAGACACTAGGTCTCATTTGGAATCTAAAAATTGATAAATTTAAATATTTTGTTTCTCCATCAATATATTCATTAAAGTGCACTAAGAGATCAATATTATCTCATATTTCTAATAGAGATAATATTGATCTCTAGTCTATTGATCGAATAGTCCTAAAGGATTATTCGATCCTTTAGGACTTTTAGGACCAATTATAGTTCGAGCAAAGATATTTATTCAAAAATTATGGCTTTTAAAGATTGACTGGGACGAGCCACTCTCAGCAAAAGAAGCTCAAGAATGGAAAAATTTTGTAAAAACCCTCCAAGTAGTTGAAAGTATTGATGTCGATCGCTATATTTTGAATGATAGTATTTGTGAGCTAAAAATACACGGATTTTCGGACGCCTCCGAAAAGGCCTATGGAGCGGTAGTTTATGTCAAAGCCACTGGCACATCATCGGAAGTCTCAGTGAAGTTCCTCTGCAGCAAATCAAGAGTCTCGCCTCTGAAGTGTAGAACAATTCCAAGACTAGAACTTTGTGCAGCAGCATTACTAGTAAAATTAGTGAACCGAGTGCTCTCATAGTTAAAAATATCTGTGAATAGCGTTCATTTGTGGACCGATTCGACAATAGTACTTGCGTGGATTCAACACGAACCACATACTTTGAAAACATTTGTAGCGAATCGCGTCGCAGTTATTTAAGAACTGTCTTAGACTCATCAATGGCACCATGTAACTTCAGAAGAAAATCCTGCTGACATAATTTCTAGAGGTGTCGATCCTGAAACTCTTCGAGATAGCAAACTGTGGTGGGATGGTCCCACTTTCCGTTTGAATGACTTTTCGTCGTTAAAGGATAATCCCTGCCCAACAGCTGTGGAGGTTCCAGAAGTGCAGAAATTGCCGGTCCTTTCATTGACTTTTGTATTGACTTTAGAAAGTGATTTGTTAAACAGAGTTTTAGACAGATCAAATAGTTTTTCTAAAATTGTATACATTTTTAGTTTTATTTTCAGATGTTTGAAAAATACTAGAAGCAAACCAGAGGACAGGTACAGAGGCCCCCTGTTAACCCATGAGCAGAAAACAGCGACAGAATTTATCATTCGCCAAATACAGGCAAATGAATTTAAAATGGAGATATCTGTTCTCTTAGCTGGTAAAAGGGTTATAAAAGGGAAGGTAAAGGACCTCCAACCCTTTTTAGATTCCAATGGAATTCTAAGAGTTAGAGGACGGTTAGAAAAATCGAATTTTAATTTTAACGCAAAACATCCCATTTTACTTCCTGCGACCCACAAATTTACAAAAAATTTGATGAATTATTACCATAGGAAATATCTGCATGTAGGAGCACAGAATTTATTGCATTTAGTACGCCAAGAAACGGCAGAAGTATCGCTCGACAAATTGTCCACAATTGTGTTACATGTTTTAAACAAAAACCTGTTACGGAAAGTCAGCTTATGGGCAATCTCCCTCCGGAAAGAATAAACCCGAGTTCCCCCTTTAATGCCATAGGAATAGATTTCTGTGGACCCTTTTATGTAAAGCTTAAAGGACAAAGAAAGGGTGTATACCACAAAGTATACATAGCTATATTTGTCTGCTTTGTGACAAAGGCAGTACATTTAGAGACTATCACAGATTTAACCCCAGAAGCGCTAATTGCGGTACTAAAAAGATTTTTCTCTAGACGTGGTAAAAGTTCACCTCTGTTCACGGATAATGCCACCAATTTCGTAGGCGCGCATTTAGAATCAAAACGATTGTACAAACTTGTTAAAAAGCCAGAGGAAAATTTAGCTTGTTATTTAGCCTCAGACGGCATTGCCTGGAAATTTATTCCTCCCAAAGCCCAGAATTTCGGTGGACTTTGGGAAGCTAGTGTCAAATCATTTAAATATCCTCTTAGACAAACTATTGGTGATCGATAACTGACCTTGGAAGAATTCCAGACTTTTCCAATTCAGATCGAAGGCATCTTAAACAGCAGACCGTTAATTCCGATGAGCTCAGATGTGGATAATTTAGATGTTTTAACTCCGTCACATTTTTTGATAGGACGCATTTTGAATACAATCCCTGAACCACTAATAGTGAACAAACCAGACAATTTATTAACAAATTGGCAAAAAACCACCAAAATTGTTTAAGCCATATGGAAAAAATGGCAGATTAGTTATTTAAATCATTTACAAAATCGCACCAAATGGCATGCTGAAAGACAAAATTTACAACCTGGTCTAATGGTTTTAGTTAAAGAAGATCACTTGCCACCATGTAAATGGTTGATTGGACGTATTCAAGAAGTGATACCAGGATCCGATAATAGAATTAGAGTAGCTGTGGTGAAAACAAACCACGGTATATATATAAACGTAGTATTAGAAAGTTATGTGTATTACCTAATCAAAATATGTAAATTTTTGGTTGGTTTATGTTTTGAGTTTATATTTAATTTGTATATTCGTGTATTATTGATAACATTATTTACATTTTAAGTTATCTGTATTCATTTATAACTTGTTTAAGCCGAAATATGAGGCAACATTGTTTTGTAATATATTGTTCATTTTATGTATTCAATTGTAATAACTGTATTTTAATGTATTTTGAAATATAATATTTCAACCTGGGGAGAATGTTGACGCCAATGGCTATGTTGGCAATCGCCAAACGCGCCCTTGAAATAATACAAATATAGATATCATAGTTTTTAATTCTTATGTTGGCATCGTAAACTTAAAGATATCAGAATTTATTTGAAATCGCTTGCTTCATCAAAAAGGTTTGTTACGCTCGCACATCGTATAGTCGATGTTTCATGTATTGATTTTGTTTATACATTAGTATTGTAGATAATTCGTTTAAGTAAATAAAATTGTTATCAGTGCAACGTATGACATTTGGCTCATACAGGAGTTATATAAAATAACTATTAGATTTCTGTTTCTTTCATTATCCTTATAATTTCCATGACCTTATTAGGTATAAGATTGTGCTTTTGATATTTTCCATTTCAAATGCTTATTTCAATTTAATATTGTAACTGTATTAATAATTATATCGACTTTATAGTCAAAAATGTAAAATATCTTCTTTGAATAAATGGTAATTTTAGTTTACAGCGAATAGAATGTATAAATCGAATATCTTACTGATTTATTGGGAAAAAAATTATGAAGCGTGGGAGGGAAGGCTCCAGAAAAATACGTATCATTATTTACCCAAGGAGCCCATTTTGCGTCCTTGCTCCAGGGCCCCTAAATGCCTAGTTACGCCCCTGGTCAACAACATTGTAAAACACCCCAAAATGCATTTTATACTCTCAAAATTAAGGAACTGACGAACGAGCGATCTTGCATTGCTCGTTCTTTCATCTTGCATTTGATTTTTAATAATAATTAAGAAAAAGGTTTTATTTTAGTGCTTATATAACACAATGTGTGGCCGATGTTTTCAGCCTCAGATGTAAAATTTAAAAACCACGTTAAATTCGCTAAAATGTACTGAGCATTATAATAGCATGCGCCAAAATCTGCAATAACTTTTTAGCTCTGCATACATTTATTTATAGTACTGCTACTAAAGCACTAAGAATTTAAAATCTACCTCTAAGAAAAATTAAATTTTAAGAGCACAACGCCCATATGTATTATTTTTAGCTATACTTTATAACACATCGAAAATTCATGATCTATTTTTCTGGTGAAATACACTCATGTCTATAAATTAAGGATAATGCCAGCTCCTGCAAATAAAGGTTCAGAAACAAAACAAACGCGACTTATTCATAAAGCCCATTTATTAAACAAAAGATAAAGAACAAAAAGGATGGTGTATGTATGATACCATTCATAAAAACTACGATATTTGCTCCCTGGAGCAATTGTAAAAAATATCTCCTTTACCAAAAACTTAATATTACATGGTTGGTATGATGGTTAATACATTGTATGTTTCCCATGCGATGAAATACAATCCGTAAAACGCCTAGGCATGCTGAGTATCAAATTATCGAGCTGATCTTGGGGAAGATTACTCCAATCAGCAAGCAATGCTCTCCCAAGTTCCGGTACACATGTAGGAGGTGGTTGACGGGCTGCAACTCGTCGGCCAAGCATGTCCCACACATGCTCTATCGGATTCAAGCCAGGTGAGAATGCTATCCATTCCATACGGGTGATAGCCTCAGATTGAAGGCATTCGTTTACGATGTTTGCTTGGTGAGGACGGGCGTTGTCACCCATAAATACAAATTCTGCGCCCGTGGCAGCCCTAAACAAACGTACATGTTGTTCCAGAATGATGTTCCGGTAAATGTGGCCGTTCATGGTTCCGATTTGAACATGCAGATCTGTTCTGGAACCCAGTATGATTCAACCCCAAACGAGCAATCATGCACCACCAAAACGGTGTCGTTCAATGATGTTGTCTTGGTGATACCGGGTACCTGGCCTTCTCCATATGAAAGTCCGACGTGAATCAGACTGCAAGCTAAACCTGGACTTGTCGGAAAACATCACACAAGCCCACTGTGACGATGTCCACATTGCATGTTCTCTACTCCATGCGAATCGCTGCCGACAGTGAGTTGCCGTGAGTGGAACACATCTGACAGGCCTGCGAGCATATAGATAAATATTTACCAAGCGTCTGTACACGGTTTGCCTTGAAACTGTGGTACCCGTGGCTTGCAGATAGCTGATGAGGCAGGTTGGATGCTGTGCCCCGTCTGCTTCTTTTGGCAGTTACTGCCAAATACCGGTCTTCATTCGGCGTTGTAACTCGGGGGAGACCTGTACTGTAACGTCTACTGACATTTCCATCATCTTGGAATTGTTGCCAAAGCCTAGAGATGACACTTTGGGAAATTCGAAGTTCCTCGGATACTTGCATTCGCCCACATTCCATTTGGCCGATAATTCTAGCACGTAAAATATCATCCACATGCGTCCTCTGTGTCATAACTATTCGGTTATGGCACTGAGCGGCTTACAGAACGCTTGTGAACATTTTACTTCTTTGCCACCATTTGTTATATACCCCTCTCTTACACTCTCGTTATTGTGACGTACTAGTGGCGTCATCTGGTGGCTTCCTGTAATTTGAATATTATTCTTGAAGATGTGTGTGATAATTCTACAGGTGAAATTTTTACTTTAGAGTTCGATTTCCGTGTCATTCTGAATTATCCTTAATTTATGGACATGAGTGTATTTTAAGCAAACCTCAACATAAACAGCTGGTTACTTTCCCATCACATTATACAGGTCCTTAAAAAAATTACACTAGTATCGTTAATAACACAATTTTACTAAAACGTAATGTCACAATTTTTAAAACATGTCTTAAAAAAAAAATCCTTTCAAATGCAAAAAACAGCGGGTGAAGAATTTTAAGCAAATTTTTCATCTTGAAACGAATGTGAAAAGCGATTAATGAGAGAACTCTAGCTCGAAGTTACAATTGAATACGTCCCCATATCTGGGATGTATACCTAGCCTTTCCCTTGGGGAAAATAAAGGGACATTTTACTCTGAGGGGGAAAAAAAAGGAATCGGAATATGTAAACAATCTGCACTTGCCGATCACATGTTTTTATTGATAAACTGTAGACCTATTAGAAAAAAGTGAATATTTGAAAGTGATTGAATTTTTAAATGACTTATGGGCAGCTATCCGATTTTCATTAGGGAGTTACATCATCATCATCTTCAGAAGATATTTTGTTAAAATTGTATGTACTGAGAAATATTCAGCTGTCCTCTATAAATTATCATCATTTCTTTGACTCAAGAATGTCTAGTTTTATACCGGAAGGTAATGTTAAGCCCTGTTTTATGTTAGATAACTAATCTAATATTTCAGTCGTCACGTTACATTGACTGATCAAAAGAGATATTAGTAACAGCTTGAAACAATTTATTTAAAGAAAAACTACGTTTTGATATTTTCAAAGGCGTAAGCGACGATTATCTTGCAAATATAAAATGCCAATTTAAATGTCTAGATGCTATTTACAACCCCATATAACTAAAAATTAAAGCCTGCTAAAGTTGAGTTACAAAGATTTTTAGTTCACTAATAGAGCTGTTTTCAAAATAAGAATAGAGTTGGAAGTAAATAAAGAGATAATGAAGAAGTAGAACATTTATATTCATTTAAATTACTTCTAAGGGTTTTGTCTTCTGTTTCAATATTTTCTAATAATAATCATTGTAAAAAATTGCATTCGATAAGCAAAAATTAATGAGTGGTGACAGTGTCTTATTCATTTTACATATGCCACTTATAATTATTTGCTTATATTTTCTATTTACATTATTGATGCTAGTGTTGAATAATTCTTAAAACATGAAAATATTGCAGCTTCTTTCCATATCAGTAAAAAAAGTTCCCTTTTGTGTGGTAGTGAAAAATTACTTCTTTTCTGTTTTAAGAATTTGAACTTTGGATTTAAATAATTTCTTATTTGATTGTGTGTGTGAATTATCCACAGTGTTTAATATTAGGCATTATTACAATATCTACTCTGAGATTCTGTTTATCAAAAAAAGTATAAATATTAATTTTTTCTGACTGTAAGAAAATGCATGTTTTGCAGAGCACCAACATGTCAGATATAATCCATTAAATGATAAATGGATATTAGTTTCTCCTCATCGTGCCAAAAGGCCATGGTTGGGACAAGTTGAAAAAGTTCCTGAAACTGATATTCCCTCTCATGATTTATGTAATCCACTTTGTCCTGGAGCCACAAGAGCTCACGGTGAGGTAAGTTAATAATATATATTGTAGGTACAGAAAAAAAGTATTATTTAACCTATGTATTTGAATCATTTATCCTATTTTACACCAGTTTTAAAGTTTGAATCGAACTAATATTTATAATATGTGCTGTGCTGTCTTATGTTTTTCTTGCAGATCTGCCAACTTTCCGGATTTATCCCGGCAATACCGGATTTTAATGCATTTTCTGGGTTTCTGGAACGGACACTATTATTACCGGAATCCAAAACGTAAAAAAATAATGCTAGTTTTAACAATCTCTATGCAGACTGTGAGAGGATTGTTATATACATAAGAAAAATATCTACACAGTTCAGGTCATCTATGTCAAGGGAAACCTTAGAAAGTTTGCTATATGCAAATCGAACCCACAAGGACACTGTTATGAAGAACAATTTGACAATGAATTTTTAAAAAGAGCAAAATCAGCTAAGTAAATTTTATAAAACTTCCAAGATTTTCTGCAATTAATTAAAACAAACATTATAAAGAAATAGAAGTACTCAAAATATAGACTGCTGGTGTCCCTGCTAGTGTAAATATGATATGCATTATAATGTATGATTACAAATTTCAAATATATAACTTTTGTTTAATATTATAATTTCAAGATGAGCTGAACAATAAGGAAATATTTTTAACTGTGTAATATTATTAAAGAGATCCTATAAACTATAAATAAGTATACATTACAATTCTTTTATTATAATTTTTTACTATACTGTTTTGTGTTATGTCGATTATTTTATGCATGGTAGAATATTGCAGGATTTTGCTCTTACTGAGGTTGGCAGGTCTGTTCTTGATTCAGTTTTTTTCCAGTTGAGAATTTTTATTTTGGATATTAAATTAACATTTAAGAAGAATGACAATTTTTTAATAATTTAAGCCTCTCTTCATTCCGTTCTGAGTGAATTTAATGAATATCAGTTGTTATAATATATTTAATCATACAGTATTCAGATTAAAAATATCTATTTTTTTTATCCTGTTTAAGTATTTAGGTAAAGAAAATTTATGTTACTCATACCCTGTTATATGCTGTTCAATTAAAGTTCTTATCTTGGACAGAATGGTCAGTTTTATTGATGATTCTCATTTTGCAAAGTTCTTTGTGGTGTGTAGAGGCTCATGAAACCAAATCTACAGCAGTTATTAACAGGATTTGTATGGTCCTTAAAAGTCCTTAAAAACTCCTTATTTTCAATTTCTATTTATAAGGGTCCTTGAAAGTTTTTAAAAAGTCATTATTTTTGCATTCAGGGCCTTTTACATTTTTATTGCTTTTCAATTTTTAAAAAGTATTTATTTTCAAGTTGAAATACAAGAATTTTCAGTTTACTACTGTCAGTGATTGCTGGTATTTTTTTACTTATTTTTTGGTGTGTGTGTCTCTCTCTCTCATATATATATATATATATATATATATATATATATATATATACATATATACAGTCGAACCACCATATATCCAAACACCAAATTGCCGGAAAAAATTTCGATATATAGAATTGATCTTAGTTTTATCATGATTCACCTAAATTATTAAAATTAAAGCTAATTTTCGTATATGAAACTCCAATCATATTAAATGAAAGTTAATAATTAAAAAATTAATTAATATGAAAGATTCATTGAGTACTACATACCTTTAAAAAAAAACAATAATCCAGACAGTGGTTACAGTGATCACAGTTACATTCTTTTCAAAAACTACGAATATCTTGCTGAACCCAGCTTTTGCGAAACAGCTTTTTTATTGTAGATTCAGAAGCGTCATTTTCCCGCACTTTGGCTGATTCTGCCGCGCATATCCTAATATCAATCACCTTATGTAAAGTTTTTTCATTTTCAAATGTTCAGATAAGTCATTTTCGGTAATGAAGTTTCAGGTTTTTTTATTGCACCCTGGTCCATTGGTTACAATATTGAAGTGGTATTCGGGGGAAGAAAAAGCAAATTAACATTTGATAAATTTAAAAACACATTAAGATGAGTCAGGCAACTGTCTACAAGCAAAGCAATTTTTCTATTTTGATCACTCATTTTTCTATCCAATTTCCAAATCTACACTTCAAAAATTTCACTTGTCAGCTATGACTTTCTATTAGAACAATAGTCAACCTCTAAAGACGTTACATTTTTGACTACTCTAGGGTTCTTACTTTTACCTACTATCAATAATCGAAGTTTTTCGTTGCCACTCATGTTAGCGCCTACCAGTACAGTTATTCTATCCTTACTGTTCTTGCCTCCATGACAATCGTCATCTTTCAAAGTTAGAGTTCTGTTGGGTAAAGACTTATAAAAGAGTCCCATTTCATCAGCATTAAAAAATACAATCGGGCTGAAAATCTTTTAGAATTTTTTTCAAGTCATTACTTCTCCAGTCATCACAGACTGCTTTAGATACACTTCTACTTTCTCCAGAAATAACCTTCACTGAACTTCCTTTTTCCCCTGTACTTCACTTTTCGTGAGGTAAACGGTCTAAAGTGGAATAAAATCTCCCAATATGTCTTGAAAAAATTTTGATACATAGAGATTTTTTCGATATATAGAAACAGTTTTTCTATGTAATGAACATGGAGGTTTGCTAAGAGTTCGATATATAGAAAATTTCGATATGTGGAAGTTCGATATATGGAGGTTCGACTGTATATATATATATAGGATACTGGTTTTCTCTAATTTTTCACACTGACATGGCTTACCCAGATAAAGCGTCAAGTTCTTTGCAGATTGCAATCTTTGAATGGAATTTTGAAATATGATTATTATTTCAAATGATATTATGATGACAAATTTATAAAGATAATATTTTAGGAGAAATTATAAGGTTATATGTGATTCTGAAACTTGGATGCTTGTAAATGTCTAATCTTTCAAAGTAAAATATATGGAAAATAACTTTTGAGGTCCTTAAAAATGCTATCATAGGTCCTTAAAAGTCCTTAGACATTCCTTACTTTTGATTTCAGAAAATGAGCTTAAACCCGATTACTATGTACAAAAAATTATTAAGTGTTAGGAGAAACCTAGGTATGACAAAATGCATGATATCCTGGATTTTTTGTCATTTTCAGTTTTATTTTTATACTTTCTAAAATTTATGAGAACTGGAATAGATCTCCATTATGAGCAAAAAATAATGAGAGTAAACTCTCACCAGATTATTATAAAGTGTTTTCTGCTTATAGAATTGTTATTAATCTAGTTTATTTACTAGCCATATTATACTGAAAAGCCAATAATGAAGGTGTGCTTTATATCTCATTAGTGAGTAAGTGAGATGCATGGTAGTTGATCATATAGTTACATCATAAATTTTTTGAGGTACATTAAGGGAATTGTTCATCTAAACTCGCACATATATGATAGAAAACGTCTTTTTTTTCCAGTGCATTTTTTACAAATTTGTAAATATATTTTTGAAGACATTAGATAATTCTTAATAAGCACATATAACTATTGAATCCTTTAAGTGATATTCTGTGTATACTTGTATAATTTAAGAAATTTTATATTTAATTTCTGTATAGGTGAATCCATATTATGATAGTACATTTGTATTTCCAAATGACTTTCCAGCTTTGTTAGAAGATGTTCCTGAACCAGGTAATATATTAACCATCCCAAATTAAATTTATTCTCTTTCAGTGATCTGTAGAGGGAAGATAATTTATGAAATAATATAAAGTTTTGTTTTAAATAAGTTTGCTGTAAAATCACCTATATGATTAAGATAAATGAATAACACAGTAGAATAATGCTTAAAAAAACCAGTTAAAAAGTATAAGAAATTGATGAGTAAAGTATTTAAATTTTTTTTGTATAAATTGTTTAATTTTAATTTTATTGTATAAAGTAAAATGTTTAATAAATATTTCTTATTACTTTAAATGCAATTATCTTAAACATTTAAAGTTCTATTCTATCCTTACTGGCTAATTTCCTTTGTTTGTGTACTGAAAGATATGTAACGTATTTTAATTGTGTAAATTAAAATACAAGTTTTTATAAATGATTTTCATAATTTTTATTTCACTTTCTTTTGACAGTATATTGATTTGCTATTTGTTTTCCCAAATTTTGTAACAGAGATTGGGTTGAATGTCCCTCTTTCAAAAAGAGGAAGTAAAGTTAAATGTCTCAAATAAAGAGAAGAATTTTATGTTCGATATAAATATAGTTCATACTGTCATTTGTAAATGGGAGAATGGTATTTGTTTTACATGCTTTTTGGAAAAAAGAAGAAAAGAATATTATATAAATAAGGGAAGAGACTTTTAAAAGATATTTCACTATATATTAAGCAGAAATATAATATTCATGTAACTCTTATATTGCAGTATGTTGAAACTGTGGTGCCTAGATCTATTTAGGTGTCAAATCACATAATGATAATCTATAAAATGATCATGCTGTGAAACTGTCAATTTTTCGTTGAAAATTTTATTGGTTTAGAGAAGATGTAACTTATTGACCCAAGCTGTAACTAATCAATATTACCATTATAAATCATTTGATTCTTAAAATTGTTCTAAGAAATATCAAACATTAAATGGATTTCTTCAAAACAGTTGATGGAATTTCTTATGCTATATTGTTTGTGATTCTCTACTGAGATTATATTTTTGAAAAATAGAAAATTGAAAATAACAGAAAAAATAGTTATTTTTATCTTAATAATAATAAAAAAATCTAATTATGGTTTACATAGTTATTTGTTTATTAAAGGAGATTCGTCACATCCCTTATTTAAATCTGAAGCTGCAAAAGGAGTTTGCCGTGTCATGTGTTTCCATCCTAAGTCAAACATTACTCTTCCTTTAATGACAGTTGATGAGATTCAGAAAGTGATTAAAACATGGCAAAATCAGATGTCTGTACTTGGTACAAAATATAAATGGGTTCAGGTATGTTAAGTATTAAATACTTAAATCTTAATTAATTTATGACAGTTTAACTTTGTGGACCTTACTGCAAGTATTGGTCAAAAATTTTTTTTACACCATTTATAGTTATATGAATATACAAAATTTTGGCATCACATTATTTAGCCTTTCTCATTATTCAACTGTCTGTATTTTTGTATTGCCTGGCTCTTAATTCTGTAAAGTTAGTATATTTGGATATCCTTAAAAATAAAAAATAAATATTTTTGTATTAAAAATGTTTGTACATCAGGATTTTAGTTTATTCATACTTTTAAAATTATATATATATATAAATAGTTTTTGTGTTTTATGTTTTGTGACCATAGAAATAATTTCTTATCCATAGATATTTGAGAATAAAGGAGAAATTATGGGTTGTTCAAATCCTCATCCTCACTGCCAAGTGAGCATTATTTTTTTTAACAAATAATTACTTCATACTAATTTCTGAAATATATTTCTCTCTAACAATTTTGTATGCTTCCAGATTTGGGCTAGTTCCTTCATGCCTGATGAACCAAGAATAGAAGATGCTCAGCAGCTAAATTACTACAAGAAAAATAATAGTCCAATGCTTATTGATTATTTAAATGAAGAAATCAAAAGACAGGTATATATCTCTTTAATTTTTGTTTATGAAAATGACGCAAGCACACAGAAATATACTTTTGTTGTAATATAGTCTATAAAAATATCAGTATCCTTTATTTATGTGCAAGGATCTTTTTTTTAATTCTAACATTTATAATCATCATCATCAGTGGCCCGGTTGGCAAAGGCATCGAGTCATTGATCTAAATGTCCCTGATTCGATGCTCATCGCTGCAAATCCACCGCCGTATTTACTAATGGTGGCCGGGGCACGTAAAATAGGTCGTGGCTACAATGTCCTCCAAGTTCTCAAATTTACCTCTGGAGGTGTAGGGTCAAGTGTTACGGTCTCGTCACTTGACTCCGTTCAAAATTACAGGACCAATGTTCTTTGAGGTCAAGTCAGACTTCAGTCCTAGTGGTACCTTGCCTTAAAGTGAAGCTGCTTACTACCCTTCGCCAAGGATTTGAGGACCTAGGTCCTTTGGACTGGTATAGGCTTTCCTGCTCCAAGGCGATTAGGAACAACTCGACAGTCTAGTGTGGGCCTTGGCTTTCTGCAGGAATTTTTGTCAGCTGTCCTATTGAGGTTGATTGTGCATCAGATTAATTTATTTATAGCAAGGAAGTCTTAGTCAGTGCAGATGACCCATCCGAGTTTGGGCCTTTCCCTTGGTCTATTGCTTAGTGGTTTTGATAGAAAATCTTTTTTTCCTAGTTTTGTAGTAACTCATTCTTTGAACATGCCCAGCCAATTTAATTTAATATATTTTATAATATTGGGTTCCTGAAACCAATTATATAATACAAAATGTAATCTTCTCCAAATGCCCATCCTCTTGAACTTCATCAAATATACTTTGCAGAATTCTTCTCTCAAAGATAAGCAGCAAATTTTTATCATGCTTGCCAAGTGTCCAAGATCTCTCCAAAACTTTGTAGAATTAATTTAGTCTGTCTCTTTATTAAATGGGAGCTAAAGTGGGTTCTTATACCATTAAAACATGTGTTTGTTTGAAACAATTCAACTTTGAATTTCAGGGCATTTCTAACTTTCAGGGGAAAAAATGCTTGGAATACACCCTTGTGGGAGGGATCAATCCATCAGCCTTGGACTTAGGTATCACCCTTGTTATTAGCTCCTTAGCAAGGTATAGCCGAAGAGTAGTATTACTTTAAGGTTTTTAATCACAATGAGATACATTTCTAAAAGTAAGGTTTTTGATTTTTAATTATTGCTTCTACATCTCACTACCATCCAAACAACTTTTAATGTATCTGACCCAGCCTTCAACTACAGAGTATCTAGATGTGAATTGTTAGAGAAAAACTGCTATCTCTCCCATGTGAGGGAACTTCTGGATTTGAAAGCAATCTCTTGACCTCATGAAAAAAGGTTAGAATTTCATATATTTATAGAGACAATATTATAGCCTAAATTTTTCTATTATGTTGAGTTAATCAGTATTTAAATCTCTTGTAATAGTACTTAGAAAAGAGTATTGTCAACTGTGTATTTGGTTTTGATTATGTCCTATTGAGATGTTTCATTCTCACACTTTGTTAAGTTTAAGGGAAATTCAGGTTGCACTTGAAATTCTCCTGAAAATATGTGTGTTGTTTAATCCCGCACGACAGATCGCAGCAGCTCAAGGTGGTAAAAAAATTGTGTTTTCAAAATTTGAATGATACTACTCATTGCATAATACAGGGTTTGTTCACTCCTTAAAAGTCCATAAGAACTCTTCATTATAAGTTCCCATTTTAAGGGCCCTTATTTTTTAAAAAATGTACTTATTTTTGCATATAAGGTCCTTCTTTTTTTGTTTACTTTCCTGTCTTTAAAAAGTACTTATTTTTAAGTTGAAAGATATGAATTTTTATGTATAACCATGAACAGTCAGTATCTTTAGGAAAATGCAGATAAAACTTTTTTTGCTTGTGTTAGTCCTTTTTTTCTTCTTCTTCGTTTTATTGATTTACAAAATGAGAATGCATCATTCCTCACATATTATTCCTCTGATCTTCCCACTTGAAATTAGAATACTACTAGTTTTCTCTATGTGCTGTGACATATTTGACAGATGTAATTAAACTAGTTAAGGAGAGGAAAACCAAATAGAATGGTACCTGAATTTTGAAGTATGATAATTAATAATATGAATTTATGAAGTTGATATTTTAGGAAAAAATTATAATAAGGTTGTGGTCCTAATTCTCAAATATTTTTATATGTGCACTGTTTGGAAATGGAATACTTTTAATCATTTTTGAGGTCCTTAAAAATGCTACCTCTGGTCCATAAAAGTCCTTAAAGAACTGTTTATTTTTAATTTCTGAAAAAGGGTATGAACTGTGATAGTTATAGTTTATTTTGTTTGTTTATGTAATTATATTTTCAGTCATTTTTAGATTGTTTGTGAAATTTATTTTATGATAGTTGAAAAGAGCAATTATTGTTGAGAAAAAAATATATGTATACATATACTTATTCATAATTTCCTTAGTTTGGCTTTATTGATAGGAAGTATGGTACAACATTATATTTGTTATATGTTTGTGTATTACTGTTTTTCTGAACATTGAATGTTTTTTTGATAATATTGTATTTTATTTTGAAAGGATCGTATAGTTTTGATGAATGATCATTGGGTTGTTCTAGTTCCATACTGGGCTACATGGCCTTTTGAAACTATGCTTTTGCCCAGACGTCATGTGTTGCGCCTCACTGATCTTAATTCCGAAGAAGAATTTTGTAAGTTTTACTAATTCTGTCTGCAAAGTTCTTTCGTTTGTTTTCAAATTGTTTGTCATATTTGTCTTATATTCTTCATTGGTTTTAGAGGGTTCCATGGTTTTTAAAAATTTCTTAAAGTCCTTAGAAGTGCTTATTTATATTTTTGTATACATAAATCTTCTATTTTTTTTAACCAAAAAAGTCCAAATTTTTAATCTCTATTACCATGAAAAAAAAAAAAAAAAAAACTTAGCTCTCTATGCTGATTGCAAATATGGTTTAGTTTTCAGTTTGAGTAACTCCTGTGGTGATGAATTAAAGGAATTTTGCTAGAGAGATGTCAATAGCAGAGTTTAATGGTCTAACCCCACCGGCGGGAATTCAACTCAGTAGGGCTTTGCTGCCATGTCAGATCCTGCTGGGTGTTTCGGAAATAGCAGAATTTAAAGTATCCTTAACCCCTTCCTTCTTACTCCTGTCAAAATCACCGGGTGAGGTTTTGCCTTTTATTTCTCGTGCCTGTGATATTTCCAGCCTGGGGTGTTTAAAAGTAACACACCAAAAAGATTAAAACAATCCATTTCATTTACCCTGAAAATTTTTTATTTCTTAGTTTACATACCAGATGGCAGCACCAGACTATTTATAATGTAATTGAGGATGGTTTTTTTAAAACTAGTTGTAGCAGTCAAGAAATAAATGGAATCCTCTGGAAAAAATAGGCACCTTTTTATTTCTGTTTTCTTGAAAATTATGCGATTGTTAAGGGGTTAACTACGTGATAGCTGCAGCCAGATATTAGTGGTTAGCCCTTTGGTTTGTTGTGTGTTCTGTATAGTAGTTTAATGAAGCCCTTCTTTGGTAATATAAAGGTGTAAATTTTCATTACAGTATTTGTTGCTTGCTGTGGTAGTGATCACTTCATTTAGAAAATCAGTTTATTTTGTAGTACAATCATGATCATGGGTTCATCATGGGTTTTTTTAACTATGGGAGATTTTCTTAATGAATTTTTGGTTAATTGGTATATTTGTGTAATTTAAATAGGATTATTTTTGACTTAATTCAGTTTGTGTATTCTGTATTGTCTTTATAAATATTTTTATTTAAAATGAGTTTTATATTAGTTTTAAACTAAATAAAGTAATAGGGAAACATTAAATAATGTTATATTTATAGTTGCATTTTTAGAAATTACTTTTTCATTTGAAAGAGAAATATGAAATGAACCTATTGATTCATACTTTTAGTTTCTGTAAATGGTACTTAAGAGCTCTTATAAAGTACTTAATTATCAGACTAGAAAAATATTAGAAATCATGTTTTAGGTTTGTGATGCATGTATATGAAATCAATTAACTGTTAAAATGTATTTTTTATTGTTATTTGAAACATTAAATTTGTATGAAATTTTTATATTTTAGCTTTGGCAGAATTAATGAAGACACTTTTAACCAAGTATGATAACTTATTTGAAACTTCTTTTCCATATTCCATGGGATGGCATGGTATGCTCAACACTCTGTTTCACTTAAAATTTTGTTTGAAATTTCATTCTATATGCAATATTTTTTTATGAATTTCTCAGTTGTTTTTGCTTACATTTATTTGCATACAAATGTTTCAATGCAAAATGGGCTATTTACTTGATGATGTCACTAATAGGAACAGTGGAAAAGAGGATTACTAGGTTTTTACGAATGTCATACTCTCTTGTTGTTAGGTATATTTATAGGTTATATTTATGTCAAATTCCAGGATGACTTTGTAATTTTAAAAAGACAGTTTAATTCAAATGTATATGGATCTTGATTTTAGCAACACTGTGGATTCTAGTATCTTTGTTGGCATGGGTGGTATAGCCATTGATTGTGGTATGAATGGTATAGCCATTCATAATTAGCTTTAAACTGTTGGTCCCTGTGTAAATAGTCCTTGTGTAGTAAAAGCTGGCTATAGCTCGCTCATACCATAGACCAAATGTTTATGAAGTGGTTATTTTTTTGTAATTTATATGAAATCATTATTTTTATTTATTTGATTTTTATTTTATTAATTAAAAAAAAAATTGCTAGACTGGTGTTAAACTTTGCTGAGAAACTCTAATTCCTCCACACCCCTTTCTAAATAATAATAATAATTATTATTATAACAGTAGTAATCCAATTATATTACTGAAATAGTATATTTTTGCTAGAAAATACACTTGGCTGTCATATACATGAGGTTTAGGAATTCAGGTCCCCTGCAAACATTGAAAATCTTAGGACCTCTGCAAAAGTGGATAAACTGGGTCTTTAAGAAATCCAATTATTACAGTCTGCTATATTACTTTGTTTTGATGAAGCTTATGACTAGACAGATTATTCTTTAAAACACGTTGCATTTTTTTGAAAGCAGTGCTTTTGCACTCCTAAATTGTTCATCTTGCACTCATGGTTACATAATTACCTGCTACTTTTCTCTCATAATTATAATAATACTAGCTGAATACCTATGCTTTGATGCAGAGTGCATTCAAATTAAATACAATGGTCAATGTATGCACTTAATGCCAAAAAAATATATTTATAAAAAAATCGTAATGGATATTTTTATAGACAAAATAATGTAGAAGAAAATATTGAAATTAAATCTAATAGAACATATTAAAAAATATAGTACAGTTAATATAGTACAGTTTGAGGAACATTTCTTTTACTGTATTTTAAAATAACTTTAAATAAATTTTTACTGTATTTTAAATTTTTTGTTATTCAAGAAAAAGGGATAAGATGGCTGTGCGTGTAGGTTGCATTTTGCTGGAGCTCTTGCTTGAAGTTGAATATTGTTGAACATATGGTATTTAGAAGACTATTTTGTTGATATTTAAGTTGATAAGGTCAAGTGGAGGATAAATATATAGTTCTCTACTCAGTGGAGTAAATATTTTTAAAGAAATTGGAACTTTGCAGAATTCTGCGACTTAGGCCTAGTGTGTGACGGGTAGCCATGTGAGTGCCATGGCGGAAGTCGACGCTGCCGGCGAAAGCTGAGAGCTTCACCGGAGGGAGGTCTGGCATCTTAGTTTTAGTGTCATGTAACTAAGTGAAGCTGTGTATATATATAGTGAAGCCGTATGGTTTATGTAATTACCAGATTTCATTGATTGCTACGATTTACTGTATCAAGGACGTGTTATTTGTTAAGGTAGGAATTTTGCATTTACTGTGTATTTGTTTTGTATACAGCTTTGGTTCTGTGCTTGCAAGTACTAAGTATAGTAGCAGTTTTTGTTGAATAACGAACACTTGTTATTTAATGTCGTTGTTATGGTTCTTCATTATTTTTCTCCTTGTGAGTGATATTGTTTAATAATATTCTCTGAACTTGTTATTATTCATATTTATATCTACCTTCTTCTTCAAATTTAGAGTGAAATCTTCAAATTAAGAGTGATTAGACTGCAAAATAAAATGTTGAATGTAAGGAATGTGGAAGAAATGGATCAGGAAGCGGGGGAGACTTCCCAGTCAGGTGAAAAAAAAGATTCAGAAGGAAGAGTAACAGAAAGGAAAGACTCTGACACAGTGTATAAAACAAATGATAAAATAGCACAAGAGTGTCATGAAAGGTTATTAAAAAGTCTGCCCGTAAAGGGTCTTAAGGGAGAAAGGGAGCAAATAATAGAAGATATTGAAACTTTATATGGCCTATTAAAAAAAACAGCAAACTCACATGCAGTATTTGCGAGGTATGATAAGAGGAGTGCAGGAGAAACATACAGCAAGGGAAATGGAAACATATGCCCAAAAAGTTGTGAAGGAAAGATCTAGAAGCAGATCCAGACCAAAAAGGCAAGAAGGGGGTGTTCATGTGGTAACACTAATCCCGAAAGAAGAACAAGACTCGGAAGTGACAAAACTTGAAGTGCAAAAATAAATTGATCCTGCTAAATTAAAAATTGGTGTTAAAGTTTTTAGGAAAATAAGTAAAGGAGGGGTATTGATAAGTGCAGATAAAGAAAAGACCTTGATAGATTAATAGATGAGATAAAGAAAACGGATAAAATTGTAGAAATCTACAAGATAGATAGGCCTAAAAAAAGGCTCCCACAAGTAATAATATATGGTGTTACAGATATTATGGATAAAGATAAACTAAGGGACAAGATAGTTGAACAAAACAAAGAGTTAAAGAATGGAGACGTGCAATGTGTTGCTAAATATAGGGCAAGAGAAGGTGAAAACATAATATTGAATATGAATGGTGCGGCTTTTAAAAGAATAATGAGAGAAAAGAAGGTTAAACTGGGCTGGAGGAGGTACAACATTAAAGAGTACCTCAGACCAGTAATATGTTACAAATGTTCTAGATTTGGACATATTGCAAAAATATGTACTAACGAAGGGATTTGTAGAGAATGTGGCAATAAGGGTCATGAGGGTGAATGCAGTAAGCCAATACTCTGTGTGAATTGCTTGTATATAAATTCTAAAAGCAATGTAAAAGAAGATATAAACCACAGCCCAACTGCTAGTACGTGCCGTTGTTATAGTGTGGAGGTGGGCCGCCTTATTAATCGTACTGACTATGGATAATCCGAATCTAACACTTTTAAATGCATACACTTAAATTTTAACAATTCTATTAATGCAGTGAGAGAGTTCAATAGTAATATGAACTATGACTTAATTTCTGCAAATGAACCATACTTTTCTAGGGGAGACACCAATGAGGTAATTGGCTTTCCGACAACTTACCAGACAATACATTATTCTATAGCACCTAGAGTGGCCTTGATATTAAGGAGAAGCATTAAATATTTTAGTATTCTTGTGACCGATCATATCATAGCTATAAGATGTGGCAGGGATACAAAGGAGATAATTATAACGATTTATTTACCGCCATCAGATGGTACTTTGAAACGCATTGAGCCCCAGTGGACCCAATTGACAAATTTAATAGAAAAGTATAAGGATAAAAAGATCTTAATAATGGGTGACTTTAATGCAAGGTCGATGGTTTGGGGCCTCAGGCCAACTAACACTAGGGGTTCTGAAATCATAAATTTAGTATTACAATATAATGGCAACATTCATAATGATCCTTATGGGGGACCAACTTATAATGGCCCCTTTGGTATTGGATGGACCGATTTGACGATCACCTTTGGCATGGATGATTTGATACATAACTGGAGTTTCTGACGAATTTGTTAATTCAGATCATAATGCAATAATTTTCGATATAAAGGATAAAAATGTAACCAGAAAACAGAAAGAATATGATAGATGGGGCATAAACAAGCTAAAATGGATTGAATTCAGGATTGAGTTGAGGGAAAAATTGAGGATATAAAGAGGGAAATGGAGGAATTAAGTATAGACGAAAGTGTGGATAAATTGAGTGAAGAAGTGACTAAACTCTGTAAAGAACATAGGAAAAAATATAGCCCAAAACATGATACCAAGGCATATTGGTGGAACTATCAATTGGCACTTAAAAGGAAACAAGTGAGAGCCCTACATCGTAGGTTCCAAAAGTAGAAGGAAGTGAATGAGAGAACAAAATGGAGAATGAAATTTAAAAGGGAAAGTGGAAAGTATAAGAAAATGATAATTGAAGCGAAAAGGCGTTCACTTATAGATTTCCTGGAAGAACTTACTGTTAAGGATACATTTGGCAGAATAAAAAATATATTAACAAATAAAAGACAAAATGTGATTGAAGGAATTATGGATGTGGATGGCACAATCAAAGAACAAGAAGAAGAAATTGAAAAGGCCTTGGTCAAGTACCATTTCGGTAAAGAAGATGGTATAGAGGATGAGAGTGGTACTGATGCCGATTATAAAGAAATAATGATAGAAGAGATTGAATTTATTCTAGAGGGAACAGCAAAGAATAAAGCACCCGGATATGACGGATTGACCCTTGGCATAATATCGGAAGTTTTCTATGCGGACAAAGAGTTGATAAAAAATTTATTCAATAGGTGCCTAATTGAAGCATACTTCCCTAGAGCGTGGAAGATTGCAAGAGTTGTGTTTTTCCCTAAAGATGGTAGGTACGTGATGCATCCGGGGTCGTATAGGCCCATTTGTCTATTGCCCATGCTGGGGAAAGTATTCAATAGATTATTAACAAATAGATAAATTTTACATCTGGAAAATTACAATATACTATCTAAGAGGCAATATGGATTTAGGAGAGGAAAAAGCACTTTGCATGCCCTAAGCAACATAATTTATACAATAAGAGAAAATAAGAATAAAAACGAACATACATGTCTAGTTAGTCTAGACATAAAAAATGCTTTCAGCACTGTTAGGAGAAATAGTATAATAAGGGAGCTAAAGAAGTTAGATTTAGACAAGTACCTATTTATGATTATAGTGAATTATATTACAGATAGAAGGGTAAGAATGGAAAACGAAGATTATGAATATAACATTGGCATGTCGCAAGGATCTTCCTTGGGTCCTATTATCTGGCTCATTGTGATCAATGAAGTTCTAGACAGTAAAAAATTTAAAGAATATTTTAGTATACAGGCGTTTACTGACGACCTTATAGTAATTATAAGTAGCCCTGTAGTATATAAACTAACTGATCTAGCAAGAGAACCATTACAGATTTGTAGCGAATGGGCTAATAAAAATAGTTTAGAATTTAGTATTGAGAAATGCAAATATATGATTATAAAAAGTAAAGGAAAGGTTACAACAAGACCTAAGATTAAAATTGGTGAGAAGCCAGTAAAATATGCTACTGAGATCAAATATTTGGGAGTCATGTTTGACCATAGGTTAAATTTTTACAAGCATTTGAAAATGATTAAGGAAAAATCTATAAAAAAAAATGTGCAAGTTAACAAGATTAGTTAAAAAGACTTGGAGAATTAGCCTGAATATAGTAAAGATGATATATAGCACAGTTATTGAAAAGGCACTATTATACACTGTGGAAATTTGGTACAGGGACTTGACAATATTTAACATGAAGCTCAAACAAGTTCAAAGGCCGTTCCTTTTATTCATTACTAAGTGTTATAGAACCGTTGCCACTGATGCATTGTGTGTGCTGGCGGGTTGCATTCCGCTGAACATCAGGGCAAGAATAAGTAATAGAATTTTTAAAATATATGAAGAAGGAAAGGAACTGGAAATCGAGGGCGAGAATTTCAATGACGAAAATTGCGAGACCAGAAAGAGAATTATGAGATTAGATAACTTAATTAGCCTAAATTGGATTAAGGGGGGAAACCCCAAGATGGGCGTCAAGATATATACAGACGGATTGAGAAAAGAGAGCAGAGTAGGTGCTGGAGTTGTTATATATAGGGAAGACAGTGAAAAAGAAATTATTAGAGAAAGAATATTTGGGGGTAACTCTTATATTGCAGAAATCAGAGCATTACAGATGGCGATATTGAGTATGAGAGATGAGGGTACAAGAGAGTTTAATATTTTTACGGACTCGATGAGTGCTGTAGGGGCTTTGAAATCATTGCAATTTAAAGGTGAAATAATTGAGAATATAAAAGAAGTGATCAAACAAGAAAAGATGCTAATCTACCTGCACTGGGTCAAAGCACATATGAGTACGGAAGGTAATGAAGAAGCAGACAAAGCGGCCAAGGAAGCGTCAGAGTTGCAGGTAATAGGAACAACGTATAAGCAAACAAAACAGATAATCAAACATAAGATTGTAAAATATGGGATTATTGAATGGCAAGAAGAATGGGACAGTAGTGAAAAAGGAAGACGAGTTTATGAAATATATCCAAGAGTTAACCAAGATAGGCTATGTGGCGACTTTAAAATAAACCAATTTTTGATGGGGCACGGTGTGATTGGGGAGTACCAGAACAGGTTCCACCGTAAGAGTGATCAATGTCAGTGTGGAGAGAAACAAACCATAGAGCATTGTTTATTCTCCTGTAGGCTATTTAGAGATATTAGAAAGACGCTACCGAATGATATAGAGCAGTGGGACAAGAACAAATTCTATAATAATTATTATTGCAAGAAGTACATAAAGAAAATTGTGAGTGTCCTTTTGGACTTTCACTTACCTTTTGTTCAGCCATAATAGCCAGTTGTTTTTTGTGTACAAAACCAAATACTTTGTATGTGCAATTTGATTGGAAATGAAGTTATTTTATATTAGAATTTAAAGTAAATATAACAAATAAATTGAATAGGCATTAGTATAACTGTTGCAGTGTAATTATACTGTTAAAGAGGTACGAGTTTACTAGTTTTAAGTGGAATGCTTATTGAATCTATACTATGTTAAATTTGTGTGCTGCTACAGTTTACGTGCTGTTATGCACTTATATATAATTGCGACATTGGACATATGTTAAGTAGCAATGTGTATATTTAGTTAGATTTGTACAGGAATAGTGATTATACAATTTGATTCAAAATGTTAAAGTAAAAAGTTTGTAAAATACTTGTAACAGTAATATATTGTTTTGGCTAGACATAGTGGTACTAGTATGGTGTTTATACAAATTGTTCTTAAAAGAAAAAATGTGTTAAAGAAAACCTGTAAAATAGATGTTTAAGTAATATAGTGCTTATATAATACGTTCTAATATTGATAAAGAAATGTGAAATATAGGTTAATGCAAAGTGCATAATATGAAAGTAAAGTGGTTTATACTTAAAATAAAGTGTAAATATGTGAAATAATAGTTATGGGGATGGTTTCAGTTGTGAACGGACATAAGGTTTTGACTCTATTAAACTATTAGTCTCAGGCGGAGTGTACTTGGCTTTATGCGATGGCTGGTAGCACTGTTTAGAAAAAAAATTTGCTGTCTGGACTCTTGAGTCCAGGTCAGCGTATTTCTATTTGAATTTGAATTACTGTATTTTAATATTTTTTTTTTAGATAATGTCCAATCGTCTGCCGCATTACAATGAAAAAAAATTGTCAATTTATTTCATTGTTATGCATGTGATGCAAAATTAAAGTATCACAAAAGAAAAGAAACCATGTGATCAGCATTTAATAAATTAAATTCTAAAAATTAATCTTTAAAAATTCACCAAAAATCAGAAAATAGAGGCAAAGATTCAAAAAAGATTTCAATTTAAAGGAATTTTTAGGATCTTTCTCGTGATATAAAGTTTATAACCCTCAGATTATTATTTTAAATGCAAACTTTAAAGAATGTTACAAAAACAGCTTAAAAATTTAATTTAAAAAAATCTAAGAAGAATTTTACAAAAATCTTTCTTAGTGCACCCCTACACTGTAAGAAGAATCGCCATGCAAAATTCCAACCCTTTAGATCCAGTGGTTTGGTCTGTGTGTTATCTGTCAGTCAGTCAGTTATGGAACTGTTTTATATATAGAGATGAGATTTAATATCATAACAAGTTATATATGTATATTATAATTAAGTACAGCATTGTAAAAGGTTGTAGATAAATATTCAATGCAACTTAAGTGATTGAAATTTAACATTTTGTTTTGAAAGTTTCCAAAAATCTGCATTTTAATTGAAAGTGTTTATAATATGTCATTAAGAAGAAATTCCATCTTCTGTTATATTGTGTGCTGTGATACAATAGAGGAATGTTGTGCTCCAAACTGAGTGATGTATAGTGTGTGCATCATGAGTTTTGTTTAATAGTATGTTTTTGTACATAATCTTATAATTAGTCAGTTACTTAGATCAGTTGTACTCAAACTTTTTTCATTTGCACCCCATTTTCTTTTTATAAAAAATCATGCAACCCCAATGAAAATTTATTTGTATTAGCAAATTTTTTTTTTATTTGAGAAAATGCAAAAGCATAGAAAAACGAAATAAGCAAATTTTGAGAAACTATTTAAAAAACTATTGAACTGTAGATTTGGGTACATATTTACTTTGCATAACAGAAAAAAAAAAAAAAAAAAAAAAAAAAAAAAAGTCTTCCTTACCATCTACACTTTTTTTCCCCCAATCTCATGTAGCTAAAATTTCATATTTAAATATTAATATGGATCTGGATTTCATTAAGGTGAAGATTAACAAAAATTAAAATTAAAAACAGCATGATTTAAAAATTATAAGATTCTTATTAAAATACTGAAAATTATAAACTTCATTTATCTATATAAAATTAAGATAGAAAAAATTAATGGGAAGGGAAAACCTGGACCTCAGTTAGTTTTTGCTGAATATTTGGGGAAAAATTTGAGAATGCTGCTCTCATATCATCCTTGTTTGGCTTTTATGGCAACTAATTTTGAAAACCCAGTCTCACAAATATAGGCAAAAGCAAATTGAAACAATTTAGATTTGTAAAACTGTTTACCACCTTATTTAACGATATATATTTTTATCATATAAAAAATATAAATTTAAATATTAAAAATATGTAATTATAGAAAGGTTAAAGTAAGGTTAAAGCATGTTTTTAATTAAATAATTCAGTATGATATACAGAGTTATCAGGTAAGAATCATCCGATTACAAAATTTAATATTTTCCATAATTACAAACAGAAAATTATAACTAATATGTCATTGTAAAGGAAAAATGTTAAATTTTTTTTCACAGGTCTTTGATATGATTTCCTTTAGTTACCTGTATAATATCATTTGCGATTATAGTCATTGCGATATGCCATTTCTTGCCAATCACGTTGTAATGTTTCACTATTAACTGTTTGTAAAGCCCAACATCTCAGAGTCTCAGAAGGTTGTACAACCAGTTCAAGGAAACTGGATGCCTGTGTAAAGGCAAAAGTGCGCGGCAACCAGGTGTATCAGCAGAGAATGTTTAAAGAGTGTGAGAGACTTTTTTACATAGTCCAAAGAAATAGATGGTATTTAATCCCCATGCGACTTCTTCCTTTGGGAAAGAAGTCTCATGGTCAAAGATCTTGTGTTCATACCCCCTTTGCCTACAAGTTTGTCCAAACTTAAACACTGCATTTGTGATGCTTTACAAACAGTTAATAGTGAAACATTATGTGTTTTGCAAGAAATGGCATATCACAATGATATTATACAGGTGACTAAAGAAAGTCATGTGGAACACCTGTGGAAAAAAATTTAACGTTTTTCCTTTACAATGACATATTAATTATAATTTTCTGTTTGTAATTATGGAAAATATTAAATTTTGCAATCGGATGATTCTTTCCTGATAACTCTGTAAATTTACTTCAGACAAGCTGCGACACCTCCAGTTTTTTTCTCAACCTGTCTGTGGGTTGCGACCCACAGTTTGCACACCACTGACTTAAATTATTCAGATTAAATACACATGATTTCACACTTGAAAAATGTGCTATTATTGTACCGAATATCTAACTAAAATTAATATTTAGGTATTGTTGTAAACATTTCAGTGGATTTAATATGCTAATCTTGAAACAAAAATTATTTATCTATAGGAGCACCAACTGGAGAAGCTTACGAAAATAATAATGATCACTGGCAACTTCATGCTTCATATTATCCTCCTCTTTTACGATCAGCAACTGTAAAAAAATTCATGGTTGGATATGAAATGCTAGCTCAAGGCCAAAGAGATTTAACTGCTGAACAGGTAGGACTAGTTTTGGCTTTGCTGAAATGCCTGTAATATTGATATTATATTGTAAAGGTGATTAAGATTGAAGCAAAATTCAACAAGTGCTTAATCTTACATTTCTGAGAAACAGTTTCATCATTTTATGTTGATACTTCAAAACAATGAAGGAAGACAAATAGACAAGCTCCTAATTTCTTTGAGAGTTTTGAGATTTGAATTAAAATATAATTAATTTATTGTTACATTCATTATATACACTGCTCAAAAAATTTAGGGGAGCAAGTAAAGAAGTTAAGAAAACCATGTGAGACAGCCACGTATTGGCATAAAATGGATAGTACACACGTATCAATGCTGAATACAGAAAAAAAAGACGTAAAAAAATATTTAATTAAGCTTTAATTCCTTGAAAATATGGAAAAAACATGAAAAGATGATTTAGGGCAACAATTTGGTTACATGTAAACAATAAAAAAAAGTATTGTTTAGAAATAATGCAAGATCTTTAATATGGCGTGTGGCTCCAATCATGTTGCTCCCAATCTCGATGTTCAGCAGCCATCTTCTTCGGGCTGTACAGTGGCGTGAGGTCAACGGAATGCAGACCCTTGGCCTACGTGCATAGAGACCTCCCCGATGAAGCCTATTACTTACTGTTTGGCTGGACACCCTTCGTCCTGTTGCCAAGAGCAACTCTCTTTGCAGCTGAGTAGCATTGTCTGTTCTGTTTCAACAAGCTGTTAACAGTATAGACCGGTCATCAGTTGCTGTAGTGGCGCGTGGACGACCTTGCCCTGGTCGACATCTAATGGTGCATATGCATTCATGCAGAGTTCTCTGCATGGAGACCCCCCCACTCCTGTCATCACATTAGTCACGGTAACCCTACACGCCGTGTCCCCCACCCCCATTGACACCATTTGACCCTGGGACCCCGGGATCTTTGATGCTCTGTTGCAGGACCGAAAGAGGAGGCGATCCACGCATATACAGAGTACGCGGTGAACAAAAATCACTGGCTTCCCCAAGGCAGAGCAGAGCAGAGTACATGAATGCAAACACAGCATAACATTCCCTGTTTCTTGGAATCGATTCCACAGCCTTGCAACGACACTTCTAGCGACTCCAACAGAGTCCGCGACACTACGTTGTGTTTGCCCGGATTCAAGTCTGCCTATAATACGCCATGCCATAGATTCTGGTAAATCATTGTTGAGACATTTTCAAGTCACCTTTTGTCAAAAAGAATAACTGAGCAATCGGATTTCACAGTTAAGGCAGTGAAACAGACGTTTCTACAACATCCCGATTTCCGCCCTTATGTTCTTTTTCTGGTTTTTGACGTCATGAACTTTGATTTGCATATGGAGTTTTCTTCTTCAGTTTCCTGCTAGGCTTTAAATTATGGATGATTTATTTTATGTTATTTTTCAGCGTAAGTAATTTCGTTAAAACCATGTGCTCCCCTAATTGTTTTCAGCAGTGTATATCACTAGCTGAGTGGCAACCTGATGTGTTGCTTTTTCGATTTAAAATGAAATAGTTTCATTTCTTAAGGATTAAAAATCGTTTAATCACTTTTAAAAATATATTAGAATTTTTAAAAAAGGAAATAATAATTTAAAATTTTCTTTTTCAAATTTCGGTTTTTGTCTTTTGAAATAATTCTTTCATATTTCTGTTTTCAAATTTTGCTTTTTAGACAAAAAAGAAATTCATTCAATTAGAAAAAGTTCTAAAGGTTTTAACTTCTCATTTCCTAAAACTAAAATTATTTCTGGTACTTTAAAATTATTTCTGCATTTTAATTATTAAATGAGTCATTCTCAACTAATAATTTTTCCTTTTGGCAACTGAGCAGAATTTCTTTTGAAGAGTAGAGTTCCTGGGTCTATTGACTTTAACTGCTGTCGCAAGATGCTTATTATCAATGTATATGTGCTCAATAGAAAAAATTATTAAATTAAATTAAGTTTAAAGTTACCAGTTACATTAATATAAAAATTAAGTTTAAAACCTTCAAAGAGTAGAAGGGTAAGATAAATTTAAAAATTTGAAATATATTAAGATTAAATAAATTAAGATTAAAATGAAGGATTAAAAAATTTAAGGAAAATACTTTGAAATTAATTATAAAGTTACGGAAAAAATGGCCCTCAGCAAACAAGATGGAAAGTTCGCATAATAAAAGAAAAAAAAGGCTCTGTGCAGGGTCAAACAATTCGTAATGACATGATTGCAGAGTTCCGCGGGGTAAACAAAAAACACCAAGATAGGGAAAATTGGAAAATGCGTCACCACCTAGGGCCGAACCCACAACGTAGGGTTTACCAGGTCAGTACGATAGCACTATGCCACGACAACACACAGCAGATGAGCAAGATGCGAGATATATTGCGATAAGGCTGAATGTAAATATTATCTCGGGTGGAAAAAGTGCTTAAAAAATAGAAAGACAGTTTTGACGAATTCAAAATTGGTGGTGGAAGAATCCTATCAGTTGCTCATTAATTAGAAACAAATTTCACGAACTTACTGGAATTATTAGTGAGTAAAATTATAAGTCGAAAAACTACGAACTCGGCATTCAGTTAAAAGTGAGTTTTGCAAGTACGCTCTTTTAGAATGAAAACTTTTTTTTTTATTGAATGGGTATATTTTGGTATATTTTGGAAGCTGAACATCTAGCAAATGCTGATAAATCATAAAATTGGCATTAATAAATGCAGAAAACCAAAATATTTGTCCATCAAAATTGTCGATTTCGTGAAATTTGGAAAACTGCTTTGGGGAAAAAGCTTCGTTTGCAATGAAAAACATTTTTAAATTTATAAAAATGTGTGTATCCTTAAAGATAAAGAGTTGTAAAACACATGGAAATAAAAAATTTGTCGATTGGAGGATGGAAAAGTTGAATTTTGCATGCATGAAAATAGTGGAAATTTGCGAAACGGAAAGGAGCTGGCCCACCCAGAATGTCAGCTGTTTCAGCTCTCCTCTTCCATTGAGTTCGGCAGTTTTAAATGAATAATTTAAAAAGTTTAAAGTTTTGAAAGTTGAGGATAGGATCAGTGCACGCGTCTCGGCCATCCGCGTATATCGGTACCAGTCGCGATATCCTGCTATGCTCGATTTGCGAGATTAGCCCGTTCCTGTGTCTGCTGACTGACAAACTAACATTTGTTTACCTTCAGCTGTTAATAGTAAGATTATGCTACTTTATTTAGGAATGATAATTATAACTAACTTTAAAATCTTTTTTCTTTGTTTTTTGTTATTATGTTTGCAGTTGTTGTTTCTAATGCCCCTTGGCAGGAAGTATTCTAGACCAGGTCCATATAGGCTAGTGGACTGAGGGGTGCAACTCTGGTTTATAATGGAACCAAAAGGGTCTGAGTCCAGTTTAGCCAGGTGCCACCTCAATTTTGCTGAGCACCCCTAGGGTGGATGTCTGGGGGGATCATACCCTCTCCCAACCTCTCTGATCTCATAGAGGGACTTTCTGATCTACAGATTCAATGTGCCCATATCTGGCTTAGAAACAGAGGTATTTAATGGTGCTTGTTAGGATTTAAATCAGGCACCCTCAGATCCAAAAGCTGATGTGCTACCACTGGGCTGCCTGGAGCTCTAGTTATTTTCTTGTTAACTTTTGGGTCTATTTATAACCCCTTTTTTTAAATCCAAGTAATTTTATATTTTATAAAATTAAACTGCCAAAAAGTCTACCAAAATTAAAATTTTTAATTAAGATGGCATGCAGAGCATTCCCATGAGGTCTACTAAAAAAATTGTTTAAGGAATGCAAGTATAAGCATAATGTGTTTATGTTGTATAAGTAGTCATATATAATGATTTTCATGGTTAACTCTTTAACACGTTTTAAAAATTTTTCCCCCTATGTTGGAGGAATGTCCAGTGACCATAATTCCCCATGGGCAGCCCAATAGAGCTGAGCTCTATTATAAAAATTTGTGACTGCAAAGTGGTTGTCTTGAAGAGAAGAACGTGTTAAAAGGTGTTTGAAATCCATAAGTTCACCAGAAGAACAAAGGGGGCAGTCAAGAAAAGATGTAACACTCATACAATGTACGTTCGTACCAACAGCGACTCCAGGAGGGGGGGGGGGGCAGTAGGGGCAATCGCCCCCACAAAAACGCCTGACTTTTTTTTAATAGCCTAAAGTTATATAATCGTAGACCTAATACTAAATGTGTTTAAATTTAAAATGAGAAGATGTTTATTTCTTATATATATATATATTAAACCCCAAGAGCTGACATTGCTACCCTCAAATCTCTGTACTGGAGCCGCCCCTAGTTCCCACATGAAAAGTCGAGATGTAACTATTCTAAAATTTGCAACAGCAATGTGTCTTTGGAGGTCATAAGGGATCGGGCAAGACAGCAGTTCACTCCAAGTCGTACCCACGGCTTGCAGTTTATGAATATTGCCAACTACCTCCTTGAATTTTTTGTCTGTCTCAAAGTTCATAGATAAGGGAAAGAATACACAGGATGTGGTAACCTAAAACCCTATTTAGCAAGATAATCAACCTGCTCATTACCAGGTATACCACAGTGGCTAGAAATCCATTGATATGTAATATTCTAACCAGAGTTCAAAATGTTTTAAAGTGTAACTCCAAGTAACATAAATGTAGATATATAATTAATTTTAAATATATATATTATGCTTTGTTTAAGAGAAAAAAATAATTCTTCAATGATATATGTATCTAAATATTCAAAGCAAAAATATGGCACTAGACAATGAAATTGAAATAGTTTTTTCATGCTTTTTTGAATCAAAACAGCATTGACTTCTGTGTGGTCACCGAAAACAGTGTTGTTTTAACTTCAAATTTTATTTTAGATATCACTATTTATGCGGGTTATGTGTAATATGTGAGATGGTGTTGAAATTTATAAGTTCCTTTTGTCAAAAGAAAGTTTAAAACCTGTAATTTATCATCTCTGAATCCTATCTTTTCTACAATATTGACTGTAAAATTTCAATTTTTTTACTCTTTCTGTTATACTGAAAATGTAAAGTATAAATAATTATTAATTTTAAGCTTATTTATGTTCTTTATTTTTATACATTTAATGTTATAATGTATTTTATTTTAATACAGGCTGCTGAAAAGTTAAGAATTTTACCAGAAGAACATTTTAAACTGAGAAAGTAATTTTCTTAATGTGCTTGCGCATACCAAAGATTCATTATTTTTGTTAAATTTTATTATTGGTTGTATATTGATGTTTGAAATATAGAATTTTTCCTATTGTAACAAATTTTATATATTATTTTTATAATTACTTTTATCAAATATATAAATACTGATTAATAGTTATGCTCTTTTTAACATGACTAAATTGATGGGTTGAAAATACAAATCCATCAAAGTATCATTGAATTTTGAGTGTCTATGAAATGAGTACCTTTTAAAAGTACTCATTTAGACCTCTGTGAATGGTTAGCTTTAAAAATTAGTCTGTTATCAATTGCCATAAACATTTGGTAGTTGGTAGCAGAACTAATGTTTAAGATTGGCTAAATGATTAAATATGTGATATGGGAATGATTAAATATGATAAATGTGTCGTATGATTAAATATGTTATCTACTTAGTGTTCATTAAATAATCTGTTTGTGATGCTGACACAGTGATTGGCCAGCATTCATAACACTCTACGTTACTTCATAGCAGCATTGTTGACTAAGCACTTGATGTAAAATAACGAATAGGTTCTGGCTGAGTACTCCTGAGTACAGTTCACCTCAAAATATCAGTTTTTAAATTTATTTTTTATTTTACTCCTACATTTGAAACAGTGCATGCTGATTATTATTAATAATAAATAAGTTAATTGAATAAATTTTAAATAATTCTGAATCAAATTTATTTGGAGAAAATTAAGTAATTAAATGTAAGTTTCAATTGGTTGAGGTTGAAACTTTTTTTTTCAATCAAAATAAGAAAAGTCCTTCAGCAGGATCCAACTAATTTTTTTTCTATTTTTATCATGATAGGTGACAATCCTACTTCATTATAATTATGAAGGTAATATTAAAATTGTTAATAAGATGCTCTGAAAAGTGCTTCTTGTATGATATACTTTTTACTGTTTTAGCTATTTTTTAAAAATGTTATTATATGTATAGGCTTATTATATGTGAAATTTAAATGACCTTATCTTTCTTTAAAATTTTCTCAGAGTATCTTCCAAGTACTCTTTAACCTTTTAACTGTTATGTTAATGATTTTGGTACGGAAAATGTAAATTCTTTTTAATTGCAAAAATCAAATGTTTAGTACAAAATGACATAACATAAACTGCCATCAACTGAATAATGCAAAAATTCACCTCCAAGATATGGTATAGAATACTAGTGCTGCCATCTATTGAATTGAAAAAAACTCAAATCAACTTGTCCCAAGATAGATTCGGGTTTGACAATAGGATGCAAGAAAAAAAATTCTACCCTAGGACTATCTCGGGCATGACAGTTAAAAGGTTAAGTTATTAATAATTTCTTTTTGCTCTTTTAATGCTTCTATTAGTTTATATTGAATTTTGGGCCGTGGTGGGGTGAGACTTAAAAGGATCTTATCTTCAATACAATTTTTATGTAAACCTTAATATCACATTAATTTCGGGTATTGATCTCCATTTGTGAAGTTATAGTAATCGGAGAAAAATATTTAAAACCTGCATTTACTGTCGGAAAGAAAAGTGCCTGATAAAAAACATGTGCTATGTATATTTTTTACTAAAACTAGATATCACCATCCTGTATTCAGTGCTTCATATAAGAATAATGCATTATTATCTAGTCTTATTGAAGAACCCGTAACAGGGTATTAAATATAAGAAATCTTTGAGTCTCTGAATTCAAGAAGCAATTATTTCCGTCAATCTTGAAATGTTTATTTTATTTCAAATGCATAGTAAAATGAAATTTATGAAAATTCTTGAAATTTTATGTTTTTATTTGTAAATTTTGTTTTACTGAAACTAGATATCACCATCCTGTAATTTCAGTGCTTCATATAAGAATAATGCATTATTCTTATCTAGTTTTTTTTCATCTTATTGAAGAGCCCGTAACAGGGTATTAAGTACAAGAATTTTCTGAATTCTATGAATTCAGGAAGCACTTATTACTTTTCATCTTGAAATGTTTATTTTATTGCAAATGCTTCAACAGAGGAGCTGAAATATTAATGTATTTTTTAATATAGATTTTTTGTGCTTAATTTGAAGAATAAGTGTTTTAATTAAGTTCAATATTTCTGAAACTTTAATAAAAGTAGTGTAAAGAAAATTATTGAAAATATCCAACTGATCTAAAATTTCTCCTTAATATATTTTTTTAGTACTTTTTCTAATATTATTATTTATTGCTGATTGTTTTGAAGTTAATTAAATTTATTACAAAAAATGCAATTCTTTTTAGGTGTACTGTTAAATTGCTTCCATTAAAATTTCAAATATAAACTTTATGTATTTAAATACATTTGTAGTCAAATTTTTATTGAAAATCAAAAGCATTGATATATACATATGATACGAAATAACATTCATGTATGTCATTAAATCATTATAAAAGTCATAATATAACAAATATTTGCAAATAAATCAGTTTAGTGATCAGATAAGATTCCTAAATTGCTTTTTAAATATGTCAGTTTTGAGAGCAATATAAGATCTCATGTTTCTAGCAAGGAATATAATTTCATTTTTATATCTGGGAATTTAAAGCTAGTCATTTACATTTTGTTAAAATTTGAGGTTTTTATTTTTTTCCTTTCTTTAGTATAATATTGATCTATAATATATTGATGTTTATCTTCTTAAAATAATCATAAAATTAGAAAATTTTCAAACAAATGAAGAATGCATCAATTCTCCTTTTTAATGAACACTAAAAAGGAAATTAATACAAGGTTTTAAAATGTGCATTTAAAATTAAAAAAAAAATTTTATAGGTTTTCTCAGGGTTTTTTTTCTTCTAAGTTTTTGTATTTGACTTAATTGTGTTGTTGTCTATCTATCAATATTTTAATAATAAACCACAGGGTCTGATGTTAAAAGCACTCTGGTTATTTATTGAAAGTTTCAAATTTCTAATGTTGTTACTTTCTTTACTAGTTTGATAAATTGGTGTACTTGTTATTATATTCTGACTGAAGTTGAAAACTTTAATGTATGGCTGAACTGAATATCAAATGGATACAATAGTGATAACATACCCCAAGAAATTTTATGCAGAGTTATTTTCCTTTGATTGATGATCAAGGGAATTGGTCTCATTTCTAAAAGTATATTGTGGTTTAATTCTTTATCTGTAGACTTTCATATAAAAGGTTTTTTTTTTTAAAACTGTAACTCAATCTTTCCTTTAGAGTATTTTAAATTTGATTATAATCTCAAATTTCATTTTTGTATTGTATAAATGATGAGGTTTTATAGAAAGCCTCAATGTATACCTAGGTCGATATGAATTATAGTTTTATATGTATAAAGAAGAAAGTCATCGTGTAATTTAGTAATTTTTAATTTATTAAAAGTTGTATTCAAATGATGTATTAAAAAAGTATACATGATTTGCTCTATGAAGTAAATTTACTATGGAGGAACAAATAAAATTTTAAGAATCAAAGGGAGATTTTATTTTTACTTCTATTAAATACAACATAAGATTTACTACATCTAATTTGAAAAGAAATGGTAAAAGACATCCGTTTGTCAGTTAATATTTCTGTAAAAATTCAGAGATGCTTTTATGTGATAAAAATCATGTTATCATTGGACATTTTTTTTAATACATACTTGACTGGAGAATATTGCTTACATTCAGTTACTCAAACAATACACATTATGATACATTATAGAATGACATTGAATCAACCATGAATGTACTTCTAAATGG
This sequence comes from Dolomedes plantarius, assembly GCA_907164885.2. Lineage (NCBI taxonomy): Eukaryota > Metazoa > Arthropoda > Arachnida > Araneae > Dolomedidae > Dolomedes > Dolomedes plantarius. The sequence goes on along the minus strand of OU015496.1, from coordinate 52,831,265 downwards.
ATTCTTTTTCACCTTGTATGTTTATGTATACATATATTCTTAGGTAGTCTGCTTGCATATTAAATAAATATTTTGTTCCTCATAAATTTTGACATTTAACATTCCCCAAGAAGATGGATGTTTAAAGAAGAGATAAACATATTAATACCACACAATCAGCTGCATTCTGCATACTCTAATCCTATAAATCATCAACCATCTTTTTATCTCTATTAGCAGAAAGTTTTTATTAAAAATATGATGATTCTTATGGTTAATGCAATCTATATTTACTGCTGAATTGAATACAATTTGAAAACATCATTTAAAAAAAGGTTTTATCTTACATATGCACATACACTCATCCCTCGATATACATGACAGTTGATTAACACAATTTTGGTTTAAGGCTGTTTAAATTTAAAAAAAAAATTTTCCATACAGGAATTTCCTGTTAACACTACTTTACAATAATGAATACATAAGTTTATCGGTATGTGTGGGATAATTTTATCAGCATTCTATTTCCCCCCATGATTCGTTTAAATAAATTGTATTTTTTTACATCGATTTATAATTGATTAACCAAAACTATATGTACATTTAAATCTAACCTTTTTAAAATTCTTTCTTAGTCTTCAATTGCACATTTTTTCTGGACCATATGTTGCCAATTTTTATCTGTCCTATGCCATCTTGTACGTGCGTTTTGGGGGTTCGTTACCTATCTCCCAGTTTTATATGATTACCTTAGATTCAATTTATATGGTTTACCTTTAACGTACAATGTATCTGTTGCATAAATCAAGGGATGGGTGTATTTGCTTAGTGTTTGCTCAAATAAAAGCCATAACTTGTCAATATAACCACTCAGGATTTAATTTAAGAAAATATTCCCAATGAGGGTATTTAGGGGAATGTGTTGTGTAAGTTTTTAATAATGTTCACAACATATTTAGATAGACTCAACAAGTGAACTGTTACTCAGGGGTGTAACTAGGCTGAGGCAACTAGGGTAATTCCCTGGGGCCCCCAAGACGGGGTAAAAACTAAGTCGTTTTATTTCAGGGGGGCCCAATTTGCATCCTTGCCACGGGACCCCAAAATGCCTAGCTATGCCCCTGCTGTTACTTGGAATTTTACCTAAAAATATGGAAGATATTCTGCATTCAAATTTTGGGAATAGTAATTGTAAAATTAGCATATTTTTTCTATATCCTGTTTTTTTTCTTATGAGAATTGTTATTAATTAAATTAGGTTAAAAAAAGATAATTGTCATTAATTTTATTTGTAGAAATTATAATTTGAAATATTATAATTAGAAATTATAATTGTATTTAGATTAACTCATGTATTATTAAAAAAATTAGCAAAATAATTTTGTAATACTTGAAAATTAATTATTTTTAGGCAATCATGTAATTTTGATGTATGTATTGATACTTTTTATTACTGTGCACATCAGTAACTTAAGAATATTTTAATAATAAAACACAGGGTCTGATGTTAAAAGCACACTGGTTATTTATTGAAAGTTTCAAATTTCTAATGTTACTTTCTTTACCAATTTGATTAATCAGTGTATATACTTGTTATTATATTCTGACTGAAGTTGAAAAATCTAAATGTATGGCTGAACTGAATATCAAATGGATTCAATAGTGATAACACACCCTCAGAAATTTTATGATAAGTTATTTTCTACATAAAATTTCCGGTAATTAAGGATTTCATCCAAATTCACAGAGATAAAAGACCAGTAATACAGCTGAGTATGTATACAATTTATGTAAGTGCTAGCAAAGATTAATTTTTTTTTGAATTTCAAAAGGAACAATACACATTTTAAACACTCATACTGGCAGTGATAAGATTAGATATTATAACAAGATTTTCAGTTATGTACAAAAACTAAATATAAATAAAGTCTGGTTACATGTTGAAATTAAAAATTACTCCTAATATTAATGTTGTTAGGTTATTACTTGTGAATCTTCACATTTATACTGCACAATATTATATCAGAACACAACTCATTACATACAAATATACAAAAATGTACATAAATATATAAAACTTTTTCTTACAAATTAAAGGTTTGGATGTATAAAAAAGTTTTCAAATTCATGACTAAGGATTACTCCCATTTGTACTTCTAAAGTATCTGGAAGACAGTCACTTAAAAAAATGTATAAAAGATTTTCTTGAAATATTGCACTGTTTTTCAAGAAACATATCTAACTACTTAGAAAAGAATACATCTAGAAGAGATGTTTTGCAAGTAAAATTTTAAAATTAAAAAAAAAATATTTAAATTTCTGCTTGTGAATAGGATGATTAGATTTTGTGATACTCTCTGTTTTAAATGAAATTATTTTAATTCAATGTGTTTTAGATGTTACTAGATTATTTTAAAATATTTCTGTTTCAATTTTTGTAATATTTAAGGAATATGCTTATTTAATATTTTTACATATTAAGTGTATTACCATTTGACTGCTTTATCATGGGCAGCAACTGGTGTAACAATAAAGGGGAAAAAATGTATATACAGTAAAAGATCCAGTACTAAGAATATTTTATGCTGAAAATTGTAATTGTTAGAATATAATTGTAATTTCAGAAATCATAATGTAAATAAATGTATATACAGTAAAAGATCCATCTAAATCGTTACTGTCGATGGATAATTTAGATGGATCCATCTAAATCGATCCATCTAAATTATCCATCTAAATCGTGATTCAAGGTGAATTGAATGCATAACTAGGTGAAACTATTTAAATAATAAAATTTGTATATAAAAGTAGTAAATTTTATTCTTTCACATGATATATCAAGGATTTAACCTTTTTAAAAAAAATTGTATTTAATTTCTTTATTTGTTGCTTTATTCAATTTTACTTGTTTGATTTATATGATTTCATATCTGCATTTTCAATACAAACATCTTAGTTTCAGCTTTTGCATAAAACTCTTTATTAGTTGAAACTCAAATACATGAAAAGGTTTCATGGACTGTATTACATCATCAAAGTTCTCCACTAGCTCTATTCTCATTTTAATACTGCATTCAGGGGACAGTGATTGAAGTGTTAGATACACTGCAATATTATCAATTCTATATTTGAAGTTTTAGAGAATAAACTATAAAAATTTAAATGCTATCCATTTTCTCTTGATGACTTCAAAAACTTTAATAAGTTTACTTCTATGAATTAAGTCTTTCAGTTTTGTTTTTGAATTGGGTGTTCATTATTTCCAAATGTTTTGAAATGTATAACTAAAATTCATGTTCTCTCAATAACCTTTCATTCAATCAAAACTTTAAAAGGAATTTTTACCAGAAAATACTTAGAAATTTTCTTTATGATGAGTATACTTACCTTTTAATTTTTTTCTTAAGCCCGTGAATAAAAATTTGCTATCTTTTTCTAAGTTATAATTTGTAGTTTTTCTTAATAATACCCTTTTAATTTTTGCTGGATATATTCTGAGACTTCTCTCCTCTCACATATTAATACAAATCTTATTGTTATACAAATTTTTCTGGACTTATTTTTCTTCATAAGAATCAATAACCCTTAATAAACTCAGCCAAATTATCAAGGTTTTACATTTGGAAAAAACATAATATTAATTTTATTTTCTTGTATTTTGTCAATCTTACATATAAGCATATTGTGGAGAAAATTGTTGAATAGTAATTTACTTGTTACATATTTGTGAAATCATATCATCCTATTAAAAGAGAGTATTCACTTGCAAATTTTATAAAATAATTCCAAGTATTTTGATAAGTGCAGCTTTTGCCTGTGAAGTGAGGCAGTTATAAGCATTACATTTTTAACTAAACTTTCATAAATAAATAACATTTACACAAAGCTATACAAAAGCATCTGTGGTCATTTTGGACATATGTTAAGACCACAAAAATGAAATTGTGCTGTATAAAATATGCATTTAAAAAATGCAAGGGATTAAATATGAATCCATTGCTCACTGCAAATATTTTGAGATTTAGCTTTCACAATCATTTCATATTGGCACTAAATATACTTAGTTATAACTCTGTGCTCATTTCATGACTATTTTGTGAAGGTTTTGTTTCTGTAGACTTTGGCACTTCACCATTCTGTCTTGGAGAGCTCTGTGTCCAAGATTGGGAAGATGTGAAAGTCTGGAAATGAATAAGACCATGTTAACAAAATATACTGTAAATTTTGTGATGCTGATGTTATGAAATAGTATATAAGTGCACTAAATGCTTCAGAACAAATCTTCAATTAAAAATAAAAATTGACATAGACAGAACAGTTGTATTTCAACATCAACACAGGGTATAGCTGAAGAAACTATATTCAAATAACGTTTTAAAATTTTTGCTATAAAGCAGTAGGTATCCTGTCTATTATTATCAAGATGTATGACAATTATTTCTCTGTTCTATTTTAACTTATTGAAAGTTGAGGGGGAGTATAAACAGTCTCAAAATCAATTCAATTTTAAGTCTGTAAACACACACAAATTTAATTTATTTCAAAACTTAGAAATACATGACTTAACTTTTAAAGTTACTATTGTCTTACATTCGAATTGCAGCAAAGTAGTATCTATAACAGTTTATGATCTAGAGTCTAGGAACTACTAGAAAATCTAAATTCTTATTTTAGAATCTAAGTAATGAATAAGAGAATACTGCTGGCACAGAAATGTCAAAGTGAATAGGAGACAACCAAAAGGATAATGGGGCTTGCACAAATCTGAGCATTTAACTTAATGGACTTATTTTGAAATCTTCCATATGAAATCATTATACAGTTGGACCTCTATTTAACGAACCTCTATTTTGCAAATTTCTCTATTTTATGAACTTTTCCTTGGAACCAAGAACATTTTGTGAATTTCTTCGAAAAATAACCTCCAAATAGCAAAGTGCATTCTCTATTTAACGAACTTTTTCTTGTGATCCAATATTTTTTTTCTCCATATTTCTCAAAATATATCTGAACATTTCAAGCTTATTCTTTCTTTTAACATATTTAACACATTAACTTTCTTTTAACACATTCCGACGCGAGTTGCAGTTTGAAGAAAATACACCTGAAGGGGTTTTTGGTGGCATTGCAAAGATGAGAGACGTATTATGAGAGAAATCACTTTTTCAAACAAAAAACTCGGACAAAATTAACAGACTTTATCAGTAATTAAATTTAAGGGCACATGTGGTAATGTATGCTTAAAATTACTTCTTATAATAAATGGAATAATGTCATTAAAATTCATTAATTTTAATATAATTTTTTTAATTGAAAATACAGTGTAGTCCCAGAATATGTTTTGTTTTATTCTTGTTTTCCTTGCAGATTTCTGTTTGATGGGTAAGATATATAAAAGAAATAGACATTAATTTACAAAATAAAAGTGTGATCAATTACCTTTATTAATAATATTTAGTGTTTATGAATTTAAAATCTGTTTTGTGTAGTTTAAAGTATTTTAAAAGGTGAATCTCTATTTAGCGAATTTTCCATATACGAACTTTTTTTCGGGATTTAGCGACTTCGTTAAATAGAGGTCCGACTGTATATGATCCTCTATCTGCAAAATAAATCTACTCTTTAATTTACTTACTTTAATGAACAATATTGAAAACTAAGCTAAATTGAAGCAGTTTTTTAAGCATCTTACATATTTACTAAAATATGACATTTACATTATATTTGGTATTTGAGAAAAACACTTCCAAATATTCTTCAGAAAAACAACAGTAAAGTTAACGAATTGTAAAAATATATCAAACTAGTTTCTTACTATTTGAATATACCAATATTAAAAACGTAAAATGTGTTTCTCATAATTTCCCACTTGAAAGTAGCATCAGATGCAGTCGCATGGCTGTTTTGTATTGTTCATTATGCCTCGAGTCATATCAGGTTGAACTGAACTCATTAAAATAATGCTGTTATCACAACAACTGTAAATTGTTGACACATTTAGACAAATTTATGTAAGTTTGCATATTTAGATTTTAAAAATAATATGTAGAATATTGGTTAAGTCGTGCTGAATTACATTCATCATTAAGTAATTGATTGTAGTTATCTCTGGTTCACACAAAAATGTAACATTAATTTTCATTCTCTGTACAATAAAATTTCTTTTCTGAATGTATGTTTAACCAATCACCCTTTAGGATTTATTTTTAATGGATTAAATTTATAGCAATGAAATGCATTGAAATTTCCAGTGAATGGTTTATGCAGAATAGCAATTTAGATGCAAAAGTTGCAAATGAAGTTAGGATTAGTGAGCCAAGCAAGCAAATATATAGATATATATATTTCATTTTGTTAAATTTGCCCCGTTAAATTTTCTTAATCACACTTATTACCTTTGGATACTGCTTTGAAGCATCATCGTTTTGGAATGTAACTCTGTGAGTCATAGTTGGCATTGTGACCAGAGATTTTTGAGATGCTGGATAAAAGTGACCATTAACAAGTCTGTAATAAGAATGAAGAAAACAAAATGAATATGTTTCAATTTGAATAAATATGTAATGTTCAAAATCCTTATGAGGAACATTCAGTCTGAAGAAATATATCCACAGTTATTTTCTCACACACAGGGTTTCCATCATGTTTTTATACTTTAGAACTGGTTCTTAAGTTTGTCACTGATGTATATATAGTTTTCTTTGACCTTGTAATACAGAAGGGGTTTAAAAAGGACCAAACACTTTGAAAACAGATAAAATTTCTGATTGAAGTCTAATTTAGTGTTTAGGTTAGTTTTATCCTTAATGTGCTAATAAAATAGTCCTTTTATTTACTAAATTGTTTGTAAATTTATTAATATTTTAATTTTCCAATCAGTTTAGGGCTTGATATTAGGATTTTTTGTTAGAAAGTATCTTTCATACATACATCATCTGTGCATACAAATTAATTCAAGCATTTTTTTTCCTTTCTTTTGGGATATGTCGCTAAATGCTTTTGGTTACTAGACATGGTCTGTGAGCTAGGAATACTGTTTAATGCTTTTAGAAGAATTTTTTTTTTTTTAATATATGAGACTATTTAATTTTAAATTGCTCATATCAGATACACTTTTTAGTGCTGGAAAATAATTTAAGGTATATATTAGTGAATTGTGTTTGTCAACCTATATAATTTTTTAAAACCTAAAGGTATATATATTTAATAACAAATTATTATGAGTAAAACTTTCCCAATAAATGAATGCTTTAAATCATTATTTAGTATCAAGCGTTCAGGGAGTTTTCTTTATCTGAAAAATATTAACTATGAGAAAATATATTCATTATCTACCTAATGCTTTTTGCTGCATGATCTGGCTGCGACATTTGATCATTTTCTTGCCTTTGTGGGGTTATTCCAGTTTCTGGAGCAACCTAAAGATAATCAAATCATTACACATAAAGAAATTCTCATATTTGATATAATAATCTAATAATAAAAAATTGGATGATTTTTTACCTAAATTTCATGACTCACACCCGAATGCATAAAATGAGCTCATATTTAAATCGTATAATTCATCACTTTTATTGTAAATATTTTATAATAGCTCTTTGCTTCGATGTTCTTATCCTACAAATTCTTAATGCTGGTGTGGAAACAAGCTGCCACTTACACTATGAACACTAGGAAGGACCAATTTTAATGTTACTTCATTTTAAATGTATTAGTATATTAAAATTGTCGTGCTTTAGAAGGTGTATATTTATTCTGAATGGTGTTTAAAGAGGGATGTACGCAACTTTCTTTTCTGAATGGATATTTCACTTGAAATAAGGAAAAAAAAAATTATTTTCCCGCTGAGACGATTGTCTCTAGTTTCGTGCTGCCATCTGTTGTAACTCTTTCTAATTAATCGCGCTCTTTTATCGATAGATTTGTAACATCATTTCCTAATAATCTTACGTATGAAGAGTCTTATACTGCTAAACAATGTATGAAACATTCGCGGACTTCTGTACAAAAGAGCAGTCATTATCTCAGCATTTGATAAGTTTGTTATATTTTGTATAATTGTGAGGATTTTCATTTTCTCATCTGCTTTACATTATAATTCAATGTTTATTTTGAATTTGAGATTTTTTTTCAGCTGTTGATTTTAATATCAAAACGACTGTTTACTCAACAAGTGGAAAAGACACAAAAATTAAACCCGCCGGTTTACTATATTGCGGGATCAGTGTTAACAGAATTCTATTTATTTTGTTTCGATTGTCTTTGGTGGTTTTTTAAAAAGATCATTTTATGTTTTTAATATGATAATTAAAACTTAAAAGCTACAAACAAATATTGCTTATTGAAAATATAGGAACACCCCCCCGACTCACTTCCACACACCAAAAACAAACAATACCAAAAAAATCTCCCAAAACCTGATAAGAAAAATGATTATCTTTGAAAAAGTTAAATGCATAATTGAGAGTTTAAAAAAAATGTTATTGTGAAAACCAAAAAAGTTTTACTGAATCTATAATTTTTGAGGCTCAATCCCTTTAAGATGATTTATTTACATTTTTTTAATAGGATTCGTTTTAGAATCTATGCACTTACTTGTGATCTGTTCAGGCTTAAAGAAGATTTACTTGTATTCCATTCTTGTGAACTTGTATGTTTCGGTGACTGAATCATTGGACTGCTATTTCCACCATATCTAGTTGGAGAAAAACACACATACATCAGCCTTAAATTAATCAAATAATTTTTAAATATGATATTTGTTCCTATCGCACTGTTTAATTTTATTTGTAACCCAGAAAGACTGTCTTAAGGCTTCTCTTTGAAATTTGAAGATCCTTTAACTCAAACTTCATTTCTCTTGTTAATTTATACAAGGGAATGGATTTTAGCTCGAACAAATAAATATATTAAGAGAATAGAACGCATAAAAAATAGAATTGTTTTATTAACTAATATTGTCATTTCTGGATCTATGTATATTCATTTTTGCCTACGAAAATATATTTCCCCTTGAAATAAAGGTAAAAGCTGGGAAATAAACGCTATCCTTTAAATAAGCAATTTAAGCACATTTCCGTTTAGAATTTTCTCGGCTCTGCAGGAACGTGACCTAAATATGTAGATCTTTAATGCTCTTTTGATATAATAGCGATGTGAAAAATCTCAGTCAGTTAGCTAGATTGTTTATATTTGTTAAGATTCCTTCCCTTTAGTATCCAATCATTTCACCTCGGTAGGAATAACAATGAAAGTACGCTGACTGAAATGCATAATCTAAGATTTAAAACTGAACTGTGAAACTTTTCTAAGGCGGCCAGTCATGGTTCCGAAAAAAAAGGGGCCGTTTAGAAGGGTGGCCGGCTAGAGAAGTTTGACTGTAGTGTGCTTTCTTTACTCACACTTTGTCGATGGCCGAATGGCTAGGGCGCTGGCATTCAGTATCAAGTCCGTGGGTTCGAGCCCCACTGTTGGCATGGATGTTTGTAGCCATTTGGAATCGGCTTTAAGCAGTAGGCCCCGGTCTAACTAGCCTTCGTGTAATAAAAATAATAATAAAAAATAAATAAATAAATAAATAAATAAAATTCAGGTAGTCTCACGAAACTACCGCGGGTTATTAACGTAGGATTACTTATCGTTTTTTACCTCTTTTGTATGTATGTATATATGTATGTATGTGTTATGTGTGTGTGTGTATATATATATATGCATATATGTATGTCAAAACTTTGACGCATTTTGGTACTTTTCTGTTTAACTGTTTACTGCTTGTCCAAGCGATACAGACTGGGTTTGGCACGCTGCTAAAATTATAACTCGCGAGGTACGGACGGTACTTTAACCCTTCAGCGGGCGCGCGAATTTTTGGAACACCAGCAGGCGCGCATGGCACAAAGTGCAACGTCTCTTAACAACCTTGATTATTCCTTTCGTAATAAACTTTTTTTTTCAAACTGAAAATAATAATTCTGTGTTTTATGACAAGATATAAAATGTTGATAATATTGAGATATATTTATAATTAAAGGCCAAAGAATGCAGATACAATCGCTTTATTTCAAAACTTGAATCTAACGACAACTTGCGAATTCATTCCTATTATGTCCAAAAACCTAAAAAAACAACGAGATTGTCTATCTTCGTGATATGCAGGATACCGTGTAATAGCTGCATATTTGATCGACTACAACAACTCCTGCTTTTGTCGTATTGTAATCCAGTATAATTGCTGGTTTACCATGGTTAAATTACGAATGGAAAGGAATACAAGGGTCAGAAAATCAGACATGCATCAGAAAGAGTGTAGTTATAAATAGAAATTTCTTAGAACATTCAAACCTTACATGCAAAAACAGACCATTAAAAATTAAGAAAATGTTGCACTTTGTACAAGGGCGCGCCCGTTGAAGGGTTAATGTAAAATATCTTCGAAATAATAATCAATACAATATAACTTTTCCGGAAATCACAGTTTTCTCCCTTGGAAGTATTGTTAGTACAATGTAGGATTATTTCCTAACTTATAAATTATCTTTTTTGTGTGTGGTCTTTAAAAGACTGTATATAAAGATAGCTCTGATCTCGCATTATGCGGTATTGTAGTTATGAGTAATATCAAAACCACTAAGCAACAGACCGAGGGGGGGGGGGGGGCACAAACTCTCGATTGCGTTGACCAAGACTTTTTCTCTCTAAAGAAAACTGGAAAAGAACTGGCGTACAATCTACCTCAATAGCACAGCGTGGGAAAAGCGGCTGCAGAAGGCCAGGTCCCAAACCGGGCTGAGGTTCCACTGATGATGATGATGAAGATGAATTGTCAGCAGTCTGACTGACGACACACAATTTGAGTTCTAGTCCAAGAAACAATAACCATGCACTTTGAAAGCATAAAAATGCGTTAGAGACGTCATGGAACAAAATGCTGACGGAAAAATGTTTAACAGCCTGTGCCGAATTTTTTCAAAAGAAGAAGGATCTAGAACGTTGGTTAAACTTTTTTTTTTTTAAACTCCTTGGTATGACTAAGAGTCTAGTGTACCCCCACGTTCAAATTACTAATTGGTCTACCACGATTTAATTGTGTTTTTGTCCTTTAACCAATATTCTCTCGAGAACTCGCGTACCTCTTGAAAATATTGCAGTTTGAGAACCATTGATCAAGGTTCTCCGTTTTGACATCGAATATCTTTAAATATTAAATAGTTATCTGTATAAAACTAATAAATACACTCATGGACAAAAAAATTAGCGCACCAAGAAGGAGTCTTCAAAATGAAACGAAATTTTACATACGTAATGAATACTTTGATATAAGTAAATGATAAGAAAATCAAAGAAAAAGGATAATTTATTTTAGAGAAAAAGGCAAAAGAACGGAGGAGTTAATACTCCGTTGGACCCCCTCTAGCGCGAATGCACGATGCGATACGATCGGGCATTGAGTCATACAAGTTCTGTATGATGTCTTGAGACATTTCGTTCCATATTTGCTGTAACCTTGCCTCTAGTTCGTTCAAACTCGTGGAATGCCCAACTCGTCGTCCCAAATGATCCCAGATATGCTCGATTGGAGACAAATCTGGGGATCGGGCAGGCCAAGGAAGGGTAGTAACAGTGCGGAGACAGTCTTGTGACACCCTTGCCGTATGAGGCCGAGCATTGTCTTGTTGAAAAATGGCTCCTGGGAGCCGTTGCATGAGTGGCAACACATGTGGTTGCAGGATTTCATGAACATACCGCTGGGCTGTCATGGTGCCACGGAACAATACTAGGGGTGACCGTGTATTGTAGGCAATGGCACCCCATACCATCACACCAGCTGTGGGAGCGATGTGTCGCTGTACAGCAAAGGCAGGATTGAAGCGTTCACCAAGGGCTCTCCACACACGAACACGATTGTCATCACTGCCGAGATTGAATCTGGATTCGTCGCTAAAGACGACCTGGTTCCATTCCGCTGCAGTCCAGTTTCCTCGTGCGCGGCAAAACTCCAAACGGAGGCGTCGATGGGTGGGCGTCAAGGGCAGCACACGTAATGGGCGCCGCGATACCAACTGTCCTTAAGCAAGGCGCCTTCGTATGGTTCGAGAAGACACAGAGGCCCCTAGTGAAGGTGCTACCTGTGCCTGGATGGCGGCCGATGAAGCAGTTGGCTGTACGCGTGCATTTCTTACGATTTGGCGGTCTTCTCGACGACTGGTCTGTCGAGGGCGTCCTGAGTCTGGTCTTCATGTACATGACATCTCTCGGGTCCACTGGTCCCAACACCTCCTCACAATACAATCAGAGCGGCCTAATTGACGAGCTACTCGCCTAGCTGACCACCCAGCTTCCATCATCCCGATGATTCTCCCCCTCTCAAACTGCGACAACTGCTTATATTGTCTTCGAACACGGCGTAATGGCATGTCTATCTCAGCTCTTCCTTTGTAAATGATTCAGCACACTCAAACAAGCTTTGGTTACCTGATTTATACTCCACAGAGTACGATGTTCAACGCCCTCTACCGGCTATACGTAATGCGCAATCACGCTGCATTTCTAATCATTTGCATATCTCCCCGACATGTACCTTCATTGCAAGTTTCGTTACGATCCCGCAATTATTTCTTGGTGCGCTAATTTTTTTGTCCATGAGTGTATTTTTATCCAGAAAATATATATTTTATTTTTTAAATATGTTTTATACAGAAAACAAATTAATAATATTAATTTTTTTTGTTTACAAAACTATTTTAATATTTTCTTCTCGAACCTAGTAACTGTCTAAGATTTAGAAAAAAAAATTAAATAGTATACAATGTTGTGTAGATAAATTAAATTTTAATTTAATATAGTATTGCCCCCTTTGGGAATATTGCGCACTTTTCCCAAATTTCGTTTACATTATTTAGGCAATTAAAAGCCAGATCACAACCAGTTGAACCAAATTAGAGTAGGGGCTTAAAAAGGATATTTAAACAAAGCTGTTATATTTGAAGTTAATTGCTTTAAAAATCGAAATTATTCTCAGTTACAAGAATGATTATTTATCATTATTATATTAAATTTAAAGTTAATTTATCTACTCAACAAATACATCCTCCTTACTGGAAAAAAATTTGGCACTTTTTTTTTTTGTATACTGAACACATTACTAACAGTAAAAAGAACCGTTTGGCACTGCATGAGTACAACGAAACAGAGCTGATGATGTAATTAATATAAACATTATAACCAACTTATTTATGTAGGTATTGACATTAACCACTCGTGACATACTTAGGCAGACAGATTCGGTTCAAAATAACATAAAATAACACTATCTACAGTTTGCTCACATAAATTGAAGTTAACAGTGTAAAACAGCATACAACCCAAAGCAAATCACAATAAACCCGTACGCTCAACTTAAATAAACAAAACTTTATCGAACAAAAACCCACAAAAATAAATCTCCTTTCTTAAAACAGATACTATTGTTCGATCAAGAATTAACACCAACATTGTTCAACTCCAAAAATGTAAATAAAACATGTTAGAAAAGTGCACTAAAAATTTTAACAGCAACCTTTCATGTAATCAAAAAATTTCAGGTAGTCTCTCCTAACGAAACTACCGTGGGTTATTAACGTATGATTACATATCGTTGCTTACCTCTTTTGTATGTATATATGTATGTATGTGTTATGTATATATGCATATATATATATATATATATATATATATATATATATATATATATATATATATATATATATATGTGTGTGTGTGTGTGTGTGTGTGTGTCAAAATTTTGACTAATTTTGGTACTTTACTGTTTAACTGTTTACTGCTTGTCCAAGCGATACAGACTGGGTTCGGCGCGCTGCTAAAATTATACTCCCTGGTACGGATGGATTGTTTTAGCGTCTGAAATTTTCCTTTCCGGAGGACTGTTATCGAGGAACGTAATCCTACGTTAAAAAATAAATAAATAAAAATTTTCCCGGACACCACAGTATGCAGTGCAATAAAAAATAGAAATATTAAAACAGGAATTAATCTTCTAAAACACAAAATTTCTCGCATGAAAGTCCTAACGTCGGAGGAAATACGTTCTCGCCGTTTCAACAGTAATATATTTTCAGTAGATTTAATTGCTGAAATATCTTATACCGTCTTAAATTTGAACTGTATAGCAGCTGTGTTATTACGGTTGTGCATGTAACCCAGAACACCTATTTCTTATTAATTAATAAGGCCTCGCCTGACAAGGTTGAAAAATGACTACTTCCATCATTTCAAAAACGGCGTTAATTTTTGTCCCGTATTTTAAAATTTTCATAATAGTGAAACTAGAGATCTGTGAAGCCCCCCTCACCTCGCCTTGTTAGAGCTTGTAGACGTGCTACTGCTTTGCGGACTGCTCGTACAGATTTTCGATACGTGGACGCTTTCCGTTGGGCTCTCATTCTTCTCTTCGATATCAACCAACCTTTGCTGGCTCTGAGGTAGGAAACCGTTCTGTTGATCCGTCGAGTAAGGGGGCGGAGGTCCAGGATCATCTAAGGACTGGATTTTGTGGAGGCTTCCATTCGACACTCTGCCAAATTAAAAATGAAATTTAGAACTTCTGTATTCACACATTTGTAATGTACGGTTTTCATATCGAAACCAATTTTTAATTTTCAATTTGCGTTGACAAGTAACTCATAAATTTCAAATACATGATGCCCTAAATGTTTGGTTGCTAGTTTCTTAAAATTCTCTCTCGATGCTCGCCTGAGTAAGGGGACTGTTCACGTTGTTTCCGTGAGTGTCAGCGTTTACGAGTATCAAAAACTTTTAAACCAATCTCAGACCTAACTGTTTCCTGGCTAATCGTTTGGAGGTCTATGACTGGTTGAACAGATTTCAATACAAGTAACGCTGACGCTGACAGACGCATTGTGAAAAAGGCCTAAGGGATTGTTCACATAGAATCCTTAAGTGTCAGCGTTAAAGATTCCATAAGCGCTGATTAGTTAAATGGGTCAATGATTGGTTCTATGATTGGTAAAAATTATTTTACGCTGACGCTGACAGATTCTATGTGAACAGGCCCTAAGTTTTTCAGATCAATTTTGACATGACAATTCGGGACTACGCTTAAAAAACTAGCGCTTTAGAAGAACAATTCTAACTGAATATAACCCTCCTTCCAGAGAATATTAGTTATTTTAATTAACAAAGCTTTTAAAATTTATAGTTAAATTTACACTCCTTTATATGGACTAAAATTTCAGTGCAAGTGTATACTGGAAGGGAGTTTTTCTCTTGAGTGACAATGGATTCATAGATTTGAAACTTAGATGTAGATTAAAGGATTTGCATAGAATATATACGCATGTCTCCATAAATTCGGGACTTAATCCTAAATTTTACCTCAGCAAAGTATATTTAGAAGTTGAATTTTGTCGAGTAGTGGACTTTTAGCTTAATTGGCTGCAATAATTCAAGCATATGACGTTTACTTTTGTTACTAATACATTGAATATATTCAGTGTTAAAACGAAAATGGACTTGCCTTGTTATGTTTCCTGCATGAAGCTGTCCTTGACTTGATGAATATCTTATCTTGAAAAGTCGACTGTCAGCCCTGAAAGAAAACAATCGAATTACACACCAGGCTGAAATATTTCTTGGTTCTGGAGACAGTCAAACAGCGAGAATTAATTATTGCCAACTATTTATCATTAAACTTACTGGATCTTAGTGTATTTTATGTCCCTTTTTTCTTCTTCAGTGAGAGTACTGGGATCAATCAAGTTGTAACTGCAAAAAAGAAAAATTAGATTTTTCCCTTAAACCTTTTTATCTGATATTAAAAATCTGACTAATTAAAAAATGAATAAAAACAACTCTGTGTTCTTGCATAATTAGTTTTCAACATTGTACTATTTCATTATCGAGTCACTTCAGTGATTTGATTTCTCCTTGATTCTCAATAGGAGATTAAAAAAAATGGTACAGAAAAAAAACAATCACCTTATTAATTTCAGATCGGCCAAATACAGTTATTAAACACCCTGCGCATTTCGGAATGAATCAGTTTGCTATCTGAACTAATTAGTATCGATTCCCACTATGTATCTCATTTTTTTCTCCCAAAAGAAAATGATAAAACAAAGAAGTTAATATTATTTAGTCGTTATTTGCCCAAAGTATCTAATTAATTACTTAATTTTCTTATTCCTCCTAAACTTCCTCAGACAGTCTTGAAATATTTAGAAATAAATGCTCTTTTTTTCCTACGAATATCCAGGAAAGCAGTCATAGTAACAGCCAAAAATATCTTTATATTATTTACATTATTAACATGCTTTTACTGATGGAAAGTTAAAACTAAGAAGATCTTGCTGTTGTACTCTTTTAGGAGAATAAAGATCTTTTGAGATAAATTTAAAAAAAAATGGTCTCGGGAGAATTTTAGCTTCGGGTTGTCCAAAATACAAATTCCCTTGTAAATCTATGTATCAGTGATGCAACCAATGAAGGGATTGAGGTCGATCCCCACTCCAAGAACTCAAAATATCGGTACATAAAAATATATTATCAACGTTTCCATCACCTCCCCCCCAGAAAACGATTAGGATAGCGCAACTATATTGCACAAAAGGTATAAATATGAAGTTTTCATTATCAATATTACAACTTCACCTCAGAACTGATAATGACATCTTGGGATTTATTTAGGATCAAGAGATTAAATAATAATAATAAAAATAATAAATAAGTCACTGTGAAAGGTTCTTTACTGGAAAAACAAAGAAGCACAACCTTATCCAGATAAGAGTCCTTCGAGCTAATAAAACTACCGCTGCTTTATCTTTATTACATTAATTTCGGCCACTTCTGTTTTAAGTGTCCTGAATTTTGAGCATCATTTACTGTTTTAATTTTTACATTTTTAAGGTCTTGGCTGAGAAATAGCGATAAAACACTTACTCAATGTATTTCTTGACTTCATGGGGTATGGCGCTTTTACTGTCAGGAGATTTGGATCTTGATCTATGCCTGATAAAAGAGATATTAAAAAGATATTTGATTTGGGATGTTTATTCAATTATGATAAGTTTTTTTTTCATGACGGATTTATATTTACCTCCTATGACGCCTTCTATGGCTGTAATTTGTCTCTGATTCGGTTTCTAATCCCGAATTCATGTACCTAATGAAAAAGACGAAAGAACATTCTTTTCAATTGTTTACGTATTACATTGGTCTTAATCAAATATTTCATATATACAGTAAAACCTCGTTTATTCGGATCTCCGGATCAGATTTGTAGACATTATTTTTATTTAAAGTTCACATTAGATAACAATTTTTTATTATGATAGCAAGAACGTAGCAACAAGTACGCCAAATATTCGCTTTTTAGTTTGATTCAACGTACAGTTCCTGCATAGATTGTACAATAAATTATGGTAATAAAATTCTTTTTGTTGGGTTTCAGGAAGCTTTACTATACTTATCAATTCTTTGTTAAGAAATGATGTGAAAAGTTGTTTTTATATTTTTTTAATGTCTTGTAAACAATACTATGTAATTTTTTTACAAAATATTTTTTTTATCGTAATAAACGGTAAATCTGCTTAATTAAGGATTTTGTTTTTCTCATTACCCATATTACTCGGTTTATCCGGATTTCCTAAGGTCCCAGTTAGTCCGGATAAACGAGGTTTTATTGGATTTATAAATTTTCAGGAGCTACTATTTTCTTCCCGCTTCTGAACCAAAAAAGAAGTAGGGCTTTATATAATTAGATGAGGAAATGACTGTAAATTTGACCTCAAAATTAAGAACAGAAATAAATATTTCAAGTTAGGATTACATAACCCTACGATGCAGTTTATATACAATAGTTGTTGATCTGTTTTGTAGTGCATCTTGGTCTTTCTTTTTTTAATTTTCATAAGCAATTTAATGTTTCCACCCCCATAAAAACTTACCTTTGCCCGCATTGTAAGTCAATTTTTGTTGAGTCAATTTAAAGGTTTTTTTTTTTAATATATTAAAATATCGAATAAATAGATGAAAATGAGTATTTAAAAATGTGAATCGATGAATATTTCGAAATAATTTTATAATTAATTTGAAACATGTTAAATTTACTTTCGGCCTCTTTTTTCATGCCTTAAATGGAAAAATGCTTAAAATAATCGATTGAATATAAATGGTAAATTTATCATCATACGATGAAATTAGACCTTCCGGCAATATAACATTGTAACAATATTAAAATAAAGGGATATCAGAAACCTTAATTAATCAAAATTTGACAACGTCATATCTTTATAACACGTTGTTTGACCGCTGATAGATTGGAAAGATTCAAGTCCCAAGTTTGTTAAATTTTACACTACGGAGAAAGAAAACACCTTCACTCTTCGAGCGTTTGAAAAATACCGCAGTGAAGTATTAAATCCTTTGCGAATTATCTAGCCTTGAAACATTTCTTTTCGTGATCAAAATATTCTCAAAGTTTCATGAGGTCGAGCGTACTTTGTTCTTCACTACAATTTTATAACCAAATTATGTAAAAATATGCAATTGTGACAAAAATTTACATTTTTTATGAAATATTTATTCTAAAGTAATGTGATAAACATGAATTAGAAAGAAAAATCGACCAATGATGTCTGAGATGTATATCAAACGGAAAATTTGTCTTACCAGCGCAACTGTATATGTAACTGTTTATATTTTTTTCTATCGACTTTAGCGACAGATCTGGGATTAGGGTTTTTTTTTGACTAATGTTGAAAGTTCTTTTTCGATTTTTATCCCTTGTTCTAACAGAAAAGAAAATGATTTATATTTTGTTAAAGCTACTGAAAACAGTTCAGAAATGTTAGTACAAACTGGAGTTCAAAAGTCACGTAAAAATTTGCAAAGTAAGGATTTCCGCAAAATTTCCCCAAATCTCATTTTTCAGCGGAAAAACGGAAGAACGAATCGATAAAAAAGAAGTTTGTAAGCTAGGAAAGGTACTTTTCACACAAGAATATTTATTTCTTCCGTAGTATGTGTTTGGTTACTGTGCAGTAACGCATAGAAAAATTGTAAGAAATGATGAAGTAGAGCAGTACGATTTTGACGTGGTAGTTCGTTCTTGAATATTAAGCATCTCCAGCTAAATTTTCTTTATACTGTATGTCCTTTTGTACAATAACAAATGGCTATAATTTGAATGAAAGTGAATACGGAGAGAGTGAAAAACACTTCAGACGAAATTCGCGGGAAAAGTAAAGAAAAAAAAAAACAACTTAGATATGATCGAAATTATTGCTAGTTAAAAATTTAAAAGCTTCTTACCCGCTTCTTCTTTTGCTAAGATCTCTCACAACAGCACTTTGCATCCTAAATTAAAGAACAAATGTCAGTAACTTAAAAATGATAAGCTAAAACTATAAAATTCAATACTTTTCAAGACCATAAAATTCAATACTTTTCAGGTTATATATTTTTAAAGTTCACAATTATTGCTTAAATTATTTCAAAACAAAGTTCGTAAATAATACTTAGTGGAGATCAAAGTATTGGCGATAAACCGATAATATTTTGCTCACCGATTCAACCCATAAGATATTAAATGAGAACATCTTCAATATTTTCGGAAATTTTAAATGCATCTATTATATTTATCTTTTTAAAATATAGTGATAAAAATTTACTACATGAATTTGGATATGTTTTTATACATATTCCATGAGTTAATGATGAAGAAAGCTTTCCTTTTACCTAGCTTGCGCCAGTTCTTGTTGTTGTCTTTGGACCTCCTTCCATTGTCCTTCGGAATCTACCAACTCGTACGTACTGCCATGTCTGAAATAAATACACGCAATTAAGATATTTTCTTTTTCCACACGATAACTCTGTGTCATTTAACTTAAATAATATGTCAAAGAGATACGCACTTCTTCCGTCTACTGTGCCTTCGGTGTCGATGCTGAGTTTCGGAATCACTACCATCTCCTCCTGACTGCGACCTGTAACGGAACCAATAGTTGAGAACTGCAAAATATGCCATAAAGAGACTCCTGTTGTTGTTTCTATTAGCCCCCTTGCCGGAATTTATTCTAGACCAGGTCCATATAGGCTAGTCCATATAGGCTAGTCCAGGTCCATATAGGCCGAGGAATGCTGTTCCGGTTTATAATGGCACCACAAGAGTCGGAATTCGACTAAGGGCCTGTTCACATAGGAGTCCGGTAGCGGAAGCGTTAAGTATTGAAATATATTTAACCAATGACAAACCTCCAAATGATTATCAACGAAATTTTTAACGCTTATGATTGGTTTATTTCCGACTCAGCGCCATCTTTCCTCCGGTTTATAATGGCACCACAAGAGTCGGAATTCGACTAAGGGCCTGTTCACATAGGAGTCCGGTAGCGGAAGCGTTAAGTATTGAAATATATTTAACCAATGACAAACCTCCAAATGATTATCAACGAAATTTTTAACGCTTATGATTGGTTTATTTCCGACTCAGCGCCATCTTTCCTTTTACGCTTCCACTACAGGACTCCTATGTGAACAGGCCCTATGCCTCTGTTCACATTGCAGTCCGTTAGCGTAAGCGTAAAGTATTCAAATATATTTAACCAATGACAAACCTCCAAACGATTAGCCACGATATTGTCAAGGCCTGTAATTGGTTTATTTCCGTCTCAGCGCCATTTTTCCTTTTACGCTTACGCTAACGGACTGCAGTGTGAACAGGCCAGAAAGAGACTAATACAGCAGTGGAGCGACTAGTATTACTTTCTAGCGAGTTCTCCCTTTTAAAAGATAAAATTTATTTCTAGAAAACGGGGGGGGGGGGGGTAGTATAAAAATTTACCCCGAAATTACTTCTTTTGCTACAAAATTTTTGGCTCCATGGGGGTGACTCTGAACTCACCTTATCGTGGTTGCGACATTGTACGACAACAAACTTTTTTTCTCTTAATGGCATATATCTCTATCGCACAGATTTTTATTCTTGAATTGATCGAACTGAACAGTGTAAAATCCCCTTTAAAATATTTAAATTGAGGAGCTGTCTTCATTTTCAATAAAAATTAACCAAGAATCTTTCGGAAAATGTTTATTGTTTTGTGTTGTACTTATAAATGTTTTTTAATTGAATACTGAAGAAATTGGAAAATCCTCTGTTAACGATGTACGTGAAAATAAAAAATAAATAAATTAGGATAACGTTTGATATTGCTTTTGTTAAACCCAATTTCTTCTTTCTTTCCCACTGTTCACATTCAAGAGAAAAAAAGAAGCTACTTTGACAAATTTCAGTAATATATTTAAACATTTATGGATGTCTACGGATGTCACATAATTTTTTTTCCGTTCTTATTTTCAAGGATAGCTATTTTGACATATCCCTGTTCTCGTGCATTGATAATGAAAATATACTAATTCAATTTACAAATGTTGCTGTACTAAATTTTGTGTATATTAATGCGTAAATTCGTTTGTCAGACCGTAAAAATAGCACTACCTGTACAGCATTTTGCTGCTATCAAAAATTTTCCTGATATTTTTAGCAGAAAAGCTCACTTGCGAAAGCCTGTAAACAGATTCAGCCCCCAACAGGCGCATTGATTGGAGGAGACAAAAAAAGAACTAAATTAATTTGGCTCTTTTATTATAACACTTTGGAAACTTCATTATAAGGGTTTGATGAAAGGGGGAGGTAACATATATCATCCACATTCTTTCACTGGCTTCGTAATCAGAGTAACTGGACGGGAAAATGTTTGCTATCATATCTTGTTATTAAAGCCAATTTAAATAATTGTTGACTGAGCGTGATTTTTTTTCTTTGGGCCTATGTCGGCGTGAAGAATCAAATCATGTTGAAGCTTCTTTTTTTTTTTTCCTGAGTAGGTAAGTCAAATGCATTTATTGATCTTTCTGATATGTTTGTGTAGACTACTGTAGTTCCAAAGTTGGGATCATAAGGAACAAATTTTCTTTAAATTTTATGTCGTTCGCTGATTAAAATTAAAAATACTTATCCGCACTTTTTAAACAATAAAGGTAGCATGCATTAGTTTGAGAAAAATGAGTTTTTGCTAATTGATAAAGATGATCCGCTATTGAAGCAAATCAGATTACCTTTTTTTTTTTTTTTTAAAGTCCATTCAAAATGGAAATTTTCTTTGCATTTATGCAGTATTCTTCAACTCTGACACACACACACACACACACACACACACACATATATATATCTGTGTATCGGAGGTAAAAGGCACCAAGTCATTATGATTGAATTTTACAGGAAAGTTCAAAGAAATCCACTTAGTGCTCTTCACCTCGATACATTGATAAGACATGGTGTCGTTTTCAACTGGCAAGGTCTCTTCTACATAAATATTCGAGTTAGAGCTTTGCACCACTGAAATGAGTGCAAAAAATATGGAAGAGTAAGGTTAAACTGTCTACTTTTAAAAAATGGACTTTGGTGCCTTTTACCTCCACGCATATATATATATATATATATATATATATATATATATATCCATGTAATTATCTTATGATATTGTTACGTAACGTATCAAACATCGAACTTACCCATGTCTCCTGTGACTATGACGCGAAGCTTTGGATGATTTAGAACACCTGGATGATTTCGAAACTTCACTTTCATTGTCGGATTGCCTTCTACTGTGATGATGTCTGAAAGATAAAGCACTACGTGTGAATGTTTCTGCTGCTGCAGTTTGACATGTCAGTACCTCTACTTCCTTTATAAGTTGATGATCAATGGAAAAGATCTATTATAAGGTAATATTGCACTACCAGAAAGTATTCAAAGTTGTGTTTTTTGGTATTATTGTGATATTTTGTATATAGTAAGTTCAAAACTCCTAGCTGCGGTACGAGTTCCAATAATTTTTTTTTCTTTTCTCCCCCCCCCCCCCCCCTGCTTCGGGAGAGAATTACAAATAAAGAAGGTTTATACCAAGCATATGTAGATATTATCAAGACTACGTGAAACCCTTTATAGATCCGAATAAATATCATACGTAATTTATTTAAAAAAATAATTTTATGATTTCATTTTATCGTTGAATTTGTTAACTCGTTAAGATTATACAGTGGTAAAAGCTACGTTATTTTTGACTAAAAATGAGTTTTGAGGACAAATAGAAATACACTCTGTGTGAATTAAGACTTGGAGAAAAAGTTATTTACTTTAAATTCTCCTACTTCGAGTATATAATTCAGTATGAAACTGCCCATTTTAGCGAGAATATTAACTTTTATATTTTCTGTAAACGAGAGATTGCGAACATGAACATTAAAAAGGAAGACTTTTTATTTTTTCCATGACTGTGTGATGATATAGAATTGCTTTATTTCAGCCTTTAGAAGAAATTAAAAGAAATGTTCTTTACGATGTGGGTTAAAGAGGGAAGCAGTCCTCCAGACAATTATCTGAAGTGTACCATTGGCGTTAAAGTGAAATGCCGCTCCATAACGATTATGAGCGCCATCTGTTAAAATGTTACGACCATGTTTCCGTGACCTTGGTCTTTTTTGTATATAATAAGGTGCCTAAAACTGTAAAGATGTAAACTGCAAAGAAAACTGTAACTGTTCTTTATCTTTCCGGTATATTATACACCATGCTTTCCCCAAGACATTTATTACACACAATTAAGGTAAAATAATTTAGTTTTCGCGACAATTTTAGAAGAATTAAGCAATTTTATTGAATAACACAAAAATAAACATTTCGTATACGTACTTTCTTTTCCTGTAGTCGTAGCTTGCAGTGCTCTCTATGGACCCTGTACGGCCATGAAGAGGATACCTCCTGGAGGGTAATGCCCCCGCACTTCGGACTGATCTTGGTGAGGGATTTGTGCCACTTGAGTACAGCCCGCGGTTGCTGCAATGAAAACAAAAGCGAGTTAAATATTGGTGCAGCAATAATAGACAAATGAATGCATATACCCTGATTCGCCTCACTATCAACACTGGTTTTAAAGCTCTCAACGAAATGTGCTCAGCAACTGGACAGGTTCAAGAAACGGAATTGGACGGCAGTTTCTGCCATAGGAATCGGGTTCAAAAATATTTCGTTATATGAACTACTATCGGCTGTAATGAATTTTTTCGTTGCTTATTTTATTTATTTTTTTTCTCGGCAAACATGATATATGTAAGTTATTCAAATGTGAAATGAAAGAAGAAAGATACAAAACATATGTATTCGAGGAACTACTACGGCAGGCACAAGACTCGAACCCATCATCTTCGATATACAGGGCCAATGTTCAATCAATTCAACTAACTTGCCATAGTTGTCGAAGATCAACCTTGCAAACTATTAAACGTATACAGACTTTAGAAAAGTGAACACAGCAAATATCAACGCAATTATTGAATGCACATTTTTCGACTTGATGCACACAGTGCCAATAAGCTTGGAGGAAACAACGTTCAATTATGAAAATTTCTCCCATCGTCGGAATACGTCAACTGAACATCCGCCTCGTGGCTTTCAGACACATATTCAATACCCGATCGTATCAGATAGGGGGGTTCAGAACTACCAGCGGCAACTCAAGAAACAGAGTACCAGGTACTCAGTATATTGGAGCTAAAAAGTAAAAAGTTTATTCAGGATTTACAATTACCTCATTCGCGGATCTTCCCAAGGTGCTGGTACAACTTTGTACGGCGAGGGTACCACAGATGGAACGGAAGTTGAACGATGAAGGGCCGGACTAGAAAAGAAAAAAAACAGTCATTCATAATTTGAATAATGTTTAATCAAAGACTGACTTTTCATCGAGGTTTCAGCATTTACCAACAGCACAGATGGTAGTTTGAACAGACGATGAAATTTTGTGATCTAAATCTCACGTATGCTGAATTCCCGATTATCTGACCACTAGGAAAGAAAAAGGTTTAAAAAAAAAATACAAATTACCCTCTACAGAATGTCATTGTAAACAAAGGAACATATTAGAATTATATCAGCATAAACGCTGAGAATTTATATGTGTGTGTCTGTATATATATATATATATATATATATATATATATATATATATATATATATATATATATAATCACTTGCATAGCGATTTATAGCGTTCCGGTTAATCGAAAGTTCCCTGCATGCCGAACTTTCGGTAATCAATGCTATTAAAGGCAAAACTGTGCACGAAAAACTGGGAAATCTGGGTAATTCTGGGGTTTTATGAGCAATAAAACCCCGGAATTTTTATATATTTTTTTTATATGAGCAATATTTCGAGACTTAAATAACGTTTAATTAAAATTGTATAGCTCAGATAGATTTTCATTTTTCCCCCCCTGGAACACACATTCTTTTGTTTACGAGCCATGCTGGCATTCTTTTGGACTAATTGTATTTTATTTTAAACCTTTCTCTTTTATGATGCATGGAAATAGTCGAAAAAAACGGATAAGTTGGGCGTTCAGTGCATTTATACCACTTTTTCTACTTTAATCATTAATTTAAAAGTTATATGAGAGTTCACGAGTATCGTGCTAATAAAGTTGACGTATGTAAAGTGTAGTAAAGTAGCTTAAAACAATGCCTCTATAATACTAGAATCACGCATTTAAACTAAAGAAAAATACACACGTTACACGTACGTCCCTGAAGAAAACATAATACAAATGATCGTGCATGAACTGAGGGATTTTATAATAGAATTTAAAAGAAAAAAAACTAATAATCAACATAAGGAAAGAACAGAGTAACGATAAACGTATTTTGTTAACCCCTCCACTCCCAATTAAAAAAATGAAGGTAATTAATCGAATTAAATGAAATGATACTAAATGAAGTAAAAGCAATTAGTGCTCCCAGAAATTAACGGACAGTTTAAAAAACATGTTTAAACTGGAATAAGCTGAAATTTTTCTTTCGCAACAATGAATTATCGACTGTGAGATAGAAATGTCTTTCACCTTTACGGTTTTAGAAAAAGAATTTGCATATTAAACTTCGACTTTTATCTTTTTCATTTTTAAGCTGTTGACGCTGCAAGAATCTGTTGTAACAACTTGAAAAAGAAATGATTGAATGTAATCTGAAAAATGGCGAGTGGTTATTCAAAAGGAATTTAAAATAAATCGAATTTCGTTGAGTTCCTCTCCGAATTCTTTTGTGAACACATCTGAATAACATAATGACGGCAGGGGGAAAAAAGATCAAATGTTATTTTAAATTTTTATCAACGCATTATTTATCTATTTATTTATTTATTTATTATTTTGATCACCGTGTAGGTTTGAAGTAAGCGCTTTATTAATGTGTTAGGCATTTTATCATTTTCGTGTTTACAATTTACTTTTTTTTTCTTTCTTTTTTTTTTGTTACAAGAAACTTATGAAAACAGACGTCATGAACACACACCTGTCTAATATTCTCAATAAAAACAAAGAGTGGCAGCTTGTTTCAAAACTGTATTAATTAGTTCGTAACTTGTTGCCACTTCCGTTTTTATTGTGGATATTAAAAAAGCTGCGTGTTTCTGTTATTTTATTTATTTATTTTTTACCATTTGGGATATTTTGTTTAAGAATTATTCGAAGGATACGCTTGCACCAGATTCAAATTACGACGGTTCTTTGGTTTTTTCCTCTAATGTGATATATATATATATATATATATATATATATATATATATATATATATATATATATATATATATATATATATATATAAATATATATATATATATATATAGATAGATAATATATATATATATATATATATATATATATATATATATATATATATATGTGTGTGTGTGTGTGTGTGTGTGTGTGTGTAGTATATATATATTCTAATACGCAGGCACTTGTGAGAATTCTTGCGGCCATTTTTTTTAATATAAGAATACTTACATGAGAATGGGGTTATGAGGTATGATTGGCATGGCAATGGTTGGCTCCAAAATGTGTTTTGCATTAGCTTCTTCCTTTGCCTGCGTTTTGGCTGAAAGTAAATTGCGTCGTTAGAGTTATATATAACGCGCAGATATGTATTAAATATATATAAATAAAAAAAATCGAATGAATAGGATTGTATAAAAGATAATGACGCCAATGCGTTCTCCATTATGACATAAATTTGTTCCACGAAGGCCATTCATAAAATCTACAACTTAAATAACTTGTACTGGGTAAGAAACAACATATTGTTAACTATATTTACTATTATAAATTATAAACACATACTTTGCTACACTGCCTTAAATTCTGTATAACCGATAATTACGGCTTCGGACCCGGAAACAAACCTGAGAGCTGGTAGACTGGAAAGTCAGAGACATTCTTTTTTGATCAAAAAGTTTTTTAGGTCATAAATATATGAATGGCTTTAAAAACGTTGCTATGGCTAATCACCACACAAGTTATATGTACTGAAAGTGTCAGTAAGAGATATTCCAGTACGGTCAGGTTAAATGATTCTTTTGAAATCATATAATTGAACATTACTTGCATGAAACTTGTGGAAAACCCGAAACAGAAACATACTGCTTCTTAAAATCCACATTAAAAACATTTAAAATCGCATTTCGTTTCGAGCAAATAGATATTGTTCGCCACCAGGCAGATTGGTATTAAGTGGGATTACTTCAATGAGCAGTTCACAAATACGAAGATCATTAAACTTTTTGATATAATTTCTGTAATTTAATCTATCCTGTTGCATGGTTTCTGTTGTTTACTCTACTTAAATCAAAGTGTTTAAAGATCTTCCTTGAAGACAATAACACCTAATACTCTTTGGCCTAGAGAAGAACCATATTTATTGGTTTGAAAGTAGTTGCCATTCTCACTTCTTATTGTGGTCTTAAGAAACGACGGGTGGGATTATGTTGAAAATATATATCATAAAATTTACCATCTGCTCCATCTGGCTGTCCAAGTCTTTTGTGGAATCGACGACTAGGAACTCGAACGAAAGTTGGTGGTGTTCTAAGCCTCGATTGCATGTTTAACGCTTGGAAATTTTTACTGCAGGAAATGTAAATTGATTAATATACAATACAAGTTTGAAAAAATTTTAAAAAAAGATTTTTTTTAAAATTGAAATAACCAGTAGTAAAATATATCTTCAACTCACCCGTAAAATTTATTTTCCAGCCCTACTATTTTTCCACTTTGACCAGGTACCTCTCGCACTTGGGTTAACCTGCAAAGCATGTCATTTCATGAATTATTCAATATACCATCTTCAAAAACGAAATTAAGCAACAAATACGTAAAAGAATATATGTTTGCAAATGAGGCTTGGCACAAAGTTGGAAAATACTGCTAGAGTCGAGGTGACACCGTTTTTGAGGAGGACATAATACAGGGTGGGTTTTACTAAAATATTTTAGTAGAAAATCACGGACTTGAAATTTCATAACATTATTCTAAAACTTTAGTATTAAGATAGCAGATATGTCAAAACACACGTCTGACATCATATTAAAGCTGTTATAATATTTCTGTTTTTAGTAGCGGTCATGGTAGACTGCAAATAATGGAAAAAATAATTTGGTAATTTCATCCACTTTTCTTGTTAACAAAGGATATTTATTTCTCGACTGAAAATCTGCACTCCCATTTGTACTGCAAATACATAAAATTAATATGATGTAAACCCAAAGCAATTGTTTTATTTACAAGCGTATATGAATGCAATTTAACCATAAAATACATTTGTGCAGTTAAAAGTATACAAGTATATGTTTTTAAAATTATTCCTAAGAAGTGAAAAGCATTTTATCATAAAAGTGTTCTATATTTGTAAATTTTAAAGTACACGATAACCAGTAATATTACTGATATACGGCAGAATTTTCTGAGAGATACTACTAGGAACTTTTTAATTAATTTCGAGCCCCCCGCCCACAAAAAAAACCTTAGAAAAAACCTATAAAGGTAATTTTTAAATAACTGTTGTCACGCAACTGAAAAGGACCTTTTTTTCTTTTGTGGGGCCCGATCATAGCCGGGCGAAGCCCGGCTAGTTTTTAATAAGTATTTTTTATCAGGTCTTGATTTGTTTTTGAAACATTTAAATAGTTTGCAAGATTTTAAAAAAGAGAGAGAGATTGTTTCTTAACAGAGAACGATAGTTGAACTGGACGTCTTGCCATGAAAAGAACGCAAGAGAACATTAAAAAAATGCGTACTTTCATCAAAGTAGGCAGAACAACAAAAAATTCAGGCCCTTTTCACACATAACAGAAGCTATTTTTAGACTTACATCTGAAAATTGTGAGGGTTTAAACATGACTTAAACATGTGCTAAATCTACGCCCCTAAACCCGATATAGTAAATTGGAGGCAATTCACCCGGCAACCTGTCAAAATTTGGCTAAAATAACTAAGATCTGACTGAATGGATGAAAGATAAATTAGAGAAGATAAAGACCGGCTTTTTCTGACAATTCAGAAGCAAGAACCAGCATTAAATAAATAAAACAGAAACTTAGAAGAAAGTTAGAATACTAAAATAAAAAATTAAGAACGTGCTAGTTTATCTGCCATTAAATGTTTGTTCATTATGAATTCATACCTAATGGGCAATCAGTTAATAAAGACTTTTTTTTTTTAGTGACTGAGGGAGGCTGCAAGCGATGTCCTGCATCGTACCATTTGTCACAAAAATGCTCTCATAAAGCTGTCTCCGTAGACCTTTTCTCAAAAAACATTCCACACTGAGGCTATCTCAACCTCATTCCCTAGATATTACCTCAAATGACTTTTTCCTCTCTCTAAAACACTGAAAGTGGCCCCCAAAGGAAAACAAAGATTTGAGACTGCGGAAATTAGATTATAAAAAACAAAACAAAACAAAAACAACAAAAAACGGAGGAAATTTTAAAGCTTCTAAAAGATAAGTTTAAATCTAGTTTTCCTCAACGAGTAAAGCAGATGGTTACGTTGCGTAGAAGAAATTGGTTCTCGAAGACTATTAATTATTTTTATTTTTATTAAAGATACAAAGATAGTTTTAGTGCCAGAAACTAATTATCATGGATTTTACTTAGAAATCATACGAAAAACACCCTTCGATCTCTATTTACTGAAAGATTTTCTTTTTTTTAGATTTTACTGAATGAGTAAATATTAATTATAAATATAGATTAGGGTAAATTACCTTAATTCACCTAATCCATATTTATACCGATGATGCCGAATTAATATCCGTATGTTCAGCAAATTGTATTGGGATGCAAGGACCAGTATGAACTCTCTTTGTGACTGAACTTTTTGATTGTGTATATTTTTCTAGTTTATTTTGTTTCTAGTTTTTATTATTGGTTTCTAGTTTATATTGCTGTTTTGTTTTGTTTCCCGATCCTTTGTAATGTTGTGGGCTGCCTGATCTGTATGCATTAATTTCCGGAATAAAGCCATATGTAACAACAACAATATCCGTATGTTGCTTATGTTATTCAAATCTAATGGATTAAAAAATTTTTTTTTGAAGGTGTTAACATATTGTTACACACATATTTATTTTGTAGTTCAGTAACACTTTAGCCAGGCGATGGCCGAATGGCTAGGGCGCTGGCATTTGGTACTAGAGTCTGTGGGTTCGAGTTCTACTGTTGGCATGGATGTTTGTAGCCGTTCGGAATCGGTTTTAAGCAGTAAGTAGGTCCTAATCTAATTAGCCTTCGTGTGGGAAAAAAATATCATAGCGCTCTAAATCAACCAACCATCAATAACACTTTAACCTAAGTTGGTCTGGAGAAATATGGTCATTTTGGGATATGGTAATCAGGAAGGTCTAGACACTAACCCGGATCCACAGATCTAAAACGATAACGAACGGCTAATAACACCCATGCCTAATTCAGGATTTGAGTCTGCAGATTCTGGCATCGGAAGCTAATGCCCAAGCCGTTCGGATAACGCATTTACAGACTTCCTTTACGTGTTATTGAATTATTCGTATATAAAAAACCCGCAATAATTTCAGAAAAATAAAGACATTCTAATAGTGCCCTATCTATTTCTCGTTGTGACAATGCTTCAAGACGTTTTATAACACAGCGTAACCTCTGATATATGCACTGTTTCTAAAACATATCTGAAATTTTAACTAGTTTATCGTATTCCGTAATGCCCGAGTTTAAATTTTGATTGGGAATGATACCATTGTGGCTTGATAAACTAAAGAATATTAAATGTTCTAATATTTGCGTGTGAGCTCCCAAAAGGAAGGGATGAATACGAATAACCCGGGAGAAATTGAGGAACATTTCCATGATTAATCAGTTTTAATTCATTGCTCATACAATCATTATTTCAAAATCTCAGATATCATTTTATTGATTTTTCATTCACCCAGGCTTTGGCAGAGAATTAGTAAGTAACAACAGGAAAAGAGTAATTAAAGGTATAATTAAATTCTGTAATCCGATGCCCTCTTCCGCGAGTACCGTATACACGTACACATGATCTAAGGCGTAATTACTCCAGAATACCTTGCGAAACAAACTTCGTTTTATTCTTCGCGTGTTGGGATTCCCTGAAAGGCTTGCCTAATCAATTTTAAATTCTTGTGTGTCAAGTTAATTAAAAATTGAACTTAATGCTTCAAAATTCTTTGAAACGATGATGACATGGGACTTCGTGAGGTAAAGTTTCCACTTGTGACAAGATCTGGCTTTTATGTTCGAGCAGAAAATGTTTTATTGAGCGTTATCACCTGGATTATTTTATGGTGACACCGAGAAGCAGATTTTCGGTTTTTGTCCCCTTTGTTAACGAGGCCAGATAGCATCAGATGATAGAAAAGAGCTATAGAACGCTTTATAACGTTAATGAGTAGTTTTATATCCATGAACATGAATGGCGAATGCTATACTATACACGGTATCTTAGGATCTTTCTGAAGTCCTATTACATGCAGAGATTTTCAAAAACACCTTTGAAAATTCATTCTTTAGGAACAAAGGAGGGCGTTTCTATAGAAATATCAACAATTTTAAAGACGTAAAACGTAGTTTATGAAACCTATCCAAACCAGAGAATGATTCTAATTTATCTCCCAACGGATTTGCGTTAAACAAAACCCATAATGGATACGAAATGTTTCCGAGAACAAAAAAAAAAAAAATTGCTCTCAGCTTTTGCATGCGGATTCGAAAATTTCTGTTTAAGGCAAAATGCATGCACAAATAGGAGTAAATTACCATTTCGCTCCAAGGAATCGTGCTTTTGATGACAATATGATGTATGAAAGTTCAGAATGTTTGAAGACGTGCTGAGCCTATTGATCGTCAAAGATGCCCGTAAGATTGCTAGCAATTCAGCCGTATATCGGATATTCCGCACAAAAGTTTGTGAACATTTCCGGACTTAATTAAAACATTGCTTTGCACTGTTTGTGAAAGGAAAACTAATTAAGGATACCTAACAATTCATTCAGATTGGCAGTAGAGAAGCAGGTAAATGTTCATTTTAATTAAAATGAAAAATCCCTCAAATAACATAACGATAAATCTAAAAGAATTGCTTAATTCAGCATTGAGAAAAAATACAAATAAAAATATCAAATCACAGTTTCTGTTGGGAAGTAGAATTAGAATGGTATTTTGTGGGAAAAGTAAACTGAGTCCTAATAAATCCTAATAATCTCTAATTAAACGTCTATTTTATGACTCATATTGAATAGTGAACCGTTAAATAACCTTAAACGAAATAGCTTTACCTTTATCTCATTCATATGTAAGTAACTTTTTCTCGGTATTAAAATCAATCAATTAAAATTTAAGTCCTGAAATTTGTTGAGAGTAAAATTGTCGAGTGAAAATTAGTACTCATCTATGTTTTGATTAACACATTACTCAACACCTCCCCCCTCCACACACACACACACACATATATATATATATATATATATATATATATATATCTGCCCTTGAAGTACGTAGAAAACCAATTATTTAGCGTAGTTAATTTTTTAAAGAAGGGATTGCCCCTCATGTTTATTGAATTTTATTTTATAACTTTCGTTTTTCTTTTGTTTAAAATTCCTATCAATCATTCCTTCAACAAACACTGATTGCTTCACTCCCAAGTGGAATGAAAGCAAGGAATGTCTTATACAGTATGTATTCAAGAAAAATAAGAGATATACCAGAAATTAAATAACATGAGATATTTCATTTCGTATTATGTTTTCGGAGAAAAATATTAAGTATTATGATGTAACTTACTTAAAGAAGGCTCTATGTTCGGAGCAACATTTCCACAAGTGTTTACAAGCCTTTTTGCTCGGGAGCTCAAAACCATAAGTGCTTTCTTCGTTCTGCAATTAAAAATGTTGACTTTAGTAAAACAAAGAGCAACTAATTGTAGTAGATCATTATTGTTAAAAAAAAGCAACTATAAAGATTTACGAAATATATAATCAGTGCGAATATAGTTAGTAAAATGTTACTAGAAGGTGCATTGTTAAAAATACGGTTATGTTGCATTACACTGTTTTAAACACAATGTGTTTTCTTAAATACTGAAATTTAACTCACGTTGATAAAGAAATATTTAGGTAATATCGAATTTTTAACATTACATTTTTTATTATTTGATTTTTATGTTATTTTATATTTATAAACAATTCTATAAGTACATCACAAAAAAGAAATTTGAAGTTTGTCTTCAGAAAAAAAACCCCTGATAAATATCAGTTAAAAAGTTTATATATATATATATATATATATATATATATATATATATATATATATATATATATATATATGACAGGGAAAATTAGAAATATTAACTTACGTTTTTGTCTCTAACTCTGATCATGAAATATTTTCTTTTGTAGTAAACTTTGGTTATCCTGGGCCTGTTTAGAAGGAAAGAAAAATATGAAATAAACATAGACGTTGCTATAATTAAATTATTTATAAATGTCAGTTACATTTTACTATTCACATTACGATAGCGGTGAATAGTAAACGATAGATACATATACGATAGATTGTAATTGTTGAAGAAAACGATTGCTAATTAGAAAATTCATACCTCATCCGCGAAATATGAAAATCAAGTCTTTCTACATGAATATGCAATAATTACAAGATATAAAGAACTTTTTATATACCATGTTTTTAAATTTTCTGTTGAATCATATAAACTTGACAATTCTATGTATTAATAAATACTTTTTAAAAATTTTTTTGATGAATTATCCCATCAACTTGAAAGAAAATGAAGTTGATTGGAAGTTAACTTGCATATAACTTTTCGTTCCCGTTCCGGCCAATAGATGGCTGCAACAGTCTACAAAACAAAATTAACTGAAAATAACTGAAAATTAATTTAATTCTGCTTAAAAATGGCTAAAAGAGAGTTCTGAGATATTCTAAAAGTTTCAAATGTCTATCTAGTCGGGAAGTTAGTTAAAAATCGATTGCAAGATTTGTACTTGACAAACACACACACAAACACACAAACAAGAAAGCAAGTTAATAAAAACATGGTAAAAATTTTAGATAACGTTGCACGGAATATCAAATATAACATAACCAAAATATTGGGTGCTTTTCTAAAAAATATATTGTGTAATGTTAATCTGAGATTTATCGCAGTTTATGTTTCTCAGTTACAGAGAAAGAATTTGCACAACACTGTAAAAAAGATTTTTACTGGAGGGTAGAACATCTCCTTTACCCCTGTGTGTATAATTTTAATATTACAACCTATCCTATCAATATTTCATAATTCTGAATTAAAATTAAAGCTATCTCATTATATGAGGCGGTGAAAGGCAAAGTGGTGTAAGTAACATTTTCAACTCTTTTTTTTTAAAAATTTATTTGAGGGCAAAAATGTAATCTCCATGTTAAATTTATAGTGGAATTTCAAATAATTATTATTTGCAATATTATAATAATTATTATAAATTATAATTTGTTCAATTTATAGTGGAATTTTTTGTAGTTTTTGCAGTAAAACGCTTTGGACTTACACCACTTTGCCTTTCACCGCCTCATATGGTCTTTACAATTGAGGCGGTGAGTTTTAAAAGCGACCTTATCCACAATAGGTGATTTTTCGTAAAGAGAAAAAACTTCACCTCAATCAGAACCCATTGCATTATTATTTTTTTTTATTTTTATTTTATTTTTTTTTAAATTTGGATAAGGGCAGTTTTGAACTCAGCGTCTCTATTAATCAATAGAATTTGACAATTAAAATAATAGGAATTTTTTTTCGAGCGTAAATTTCAAGTATCATTTTGCCCATAAGTTCAACACCTTTCGTTCGCATAGATAATCGATTTCAACATTTCTGAGCATGAGTTGAGGACTAAACTTCGATTAGATTTAAACTCACATAAATGTAAATCGAATGAATCCGACAAAGAACAATTAATAATTTATCTACGTCATTAATAAATTTCCTTGATGGGAATGCACTGTAAATTACGTAAAAAACACAACCCTTTCCCAGTATAACTCCAGAAAACTGAATCGTACTTTTTCTCTTCTCAATGGTAAGACAAAATAAAAAAAATAAGGAAATATTATTAGCATTTATCATGACTTCAACGTCTTTGAACCTTAAGTAATATTCTATCCAGATTACCTTATCAAAAGGAACGTATTACAGTTATTTTAAAGCCCATACATATTCAGTACATGAAAGGAAAATGACCTCTTTTATAGAGAACTGAATTCGATATGTGTTCTTCTAAAGATGAAATATTATCTCCTCTACCTTCCCCTTATTCCGCCGATGGATAATCTGGGCCCTACTTGCCGAGAAGATTGTAATATTACAATCCTCACGGCACGAAAGGAAATTAATCTAAAGACATCTCTGAAGAAAGAAACCCTGGCATGAGCGTTTTAAAACCCATATATTAAGTTTTAACCGATGCCTGGTTTATCGACAAAGAAAACGATCCAATTACATTGCTATTTCTCACAAGCGTTATTAAAGAAAATGACGCTTTCGTTCGGATTTCAAACTCTGAAATCGGGTTCCAGCCTTCGGAATCTTGAAAGGAAACGTTAAGGGTGGAGCTGCGCGAACTATTAATCTCTGAAAAGGGTATTTTCTGACGCAGTTCTGTATTTTCAGGAAGTTGTTTCCCGATGCGGTCTCTTTCCTCAGACTCGCCTCTGTTCATTCACAACTTGCGTGGAAACAATTAACGCACAACTAGGATTAATTTCCCCCTCTTTAAAATTCTTTGCGAAAGGATTCAAGGATCTCTACACATTTTACTCTCGTTAGAGAAACGCAAGATATTCGTATGAAAGCAAATTTTGCGCAATTGTAAAGGGATATTTTGGAAGAATATGCGGTATTTCCTTTCGCGTTTCTATCTAGATCTAATGAATTAACAAGCTTCAATAAGTAATTCTGAAGCAACAGCTAATTTCTATGCAAACCTATAAATCATCACTTTGATCGAACCCGAGTCTCCTAACCTCGAGTCGGTGTTCTATGAATTGAAATATCCTGACAGGGAGAGGAACTAGCCTTTTGTAAATTACATGGCTTACAAATTACAGGTACACAATCATAAATCGTAAAACACACATTTTTCACCACACACGTTATTATTATTATTATTATTATTATTATTACTATTAATTATGCTCGTGTATCGGTGATCCATTTCCATTTCTTGTGTTAAACTTGTAACAAAGAATTGTTTGGACCCGAAATTGAACGTATCGCGGTTGCTCCACCAATTAAATCTC
Organism: Dolomedes plantarius; assembly: GCA_907164885.2. Taxonomy (NCBI): domain Eukaryota; kingdom Metazoa; phylum Arthropoda; class Arachnida; order Araneae; family Dolomedidae; genus Dolomedes; species Dolomedes plantarius. The sequence continues at coordinate 52,794,537 of OU015496.1, read as the reverse complement.
CCCGAGAATATGAAGCATCATCATTTTAAATGTAATTTCTTTTATAGGTGATATACGAACATTTTAATTTTATTTGTTAATTTTTCAATGATGCCGAATTTTCCCCGCCGTGAATATTTGTTATATGCTGTAAAATGTCCATTGTCGTTCTTTCTCTTGGCATCGGACTCCACTGCAATGACCGACGGCTAGAGCCGGTCATCGCAATTCCGGCTTCCAAGTTAATCGCGGTCTTCTAACTTTTGTTTTTACCAGCAGAATGATCTGGCGATGTTAGTATCTTGGTATTTTTACAAAAATAAATCGTAACTTCAGGAGTGATTTTCAGAAGAATTATTATTTTTTTTTTTTTGGATCTTAGTTGTAGACTCTAGCTGTTGTAAGCCTTCAGATTTGTGGGGTAAGATACGGCTGTTAAGATTTCAAAACAACTCTTTATATTTATAACCTTAAAAAAATCTCCGAATACCATGGAAAAGTGAGCCAGTGATGCTAAATATGCATGACTCAATGTATATGCATGCGCAATGAATATGATAGAAAAGAATTCGTACCTGCATATATCTGTTTAAAACAGAAAGTAGAGTATGACATCTACAAAGATGAATGAGAAAAATACACCTTCAAATCATCTTTAATTGGGCAGTGTTATGGAACCAACAAGGTACCAACCTACACATGTTTAAATGTTGAGTTAAATAGCTGTTAGAGTGTCGCCATATGTTGTCGCCACATTATTCTAGGCCAAATAATAATCCTTTCAATCATAGTATTCCTGGCGAACCAACCATCAGATACTGGAATTTTTATTTTAATGCTCTATTAAAACTCAGTTTTCTCATTTTCTGTGTAGTGTGAGTCTTTCATAACTGGTTTTTTGTTGCTTAACACTGTCCAGTTATATCTGTACATACCCTATCACATTTTTAAAAAATTCTATTATAAGTGCTTAATCCGGAAAATAATTAGCTAATTCCAGGTTAGCATGAATAGAAGTTATAGGTGTACTGCCGAGAAGGTTGTTTGGATAAGCTATCCAGTTCTGTTTTGTTATTGTTCTGTGTGAGAGATCATACGAGATCGGTTTTGGAAAGAGGTGGCGAGGTTAAAAGCTTTGTACTCCTTATATTCTTTTAATAAAATGGCGTGCTTAAGGTTATAGCAATCATTTCAAACTATGGTAATCAAAACTTTTCGAAGATGCTCTATACATTTCTTAGTTGGCACAGGTGTCTAATAAGCACAAAAGTAACAAGAGGAGTCACCTGCTCCTCATACCTTCATAAGATAAAACAAATGACGTTAAAAAAAAATCAAGCGGTAAATGGCATGAGAAAAAACGAGAGTTCCTCACTTTTCCAGGGTAGTTGAGTTATAGTACCGTTCGCGAATTTTAGAGACATTAATTCGAATCTCCGATCCAGACGGTCGTCAAAACTTTTGAGAAATGTATAAAGGAATTTTGTTAAATTAGCTTGATCGAAGCATTGTGTTGTGGCTCATGCCCCTTGGCCGGAATCTATTCCAGACCAGGTCCATATAGACTTGAATGGTGCGGCTGCGGTTTATAATGGCACCACAAGTGTTGAAGTCCGACTTAGCCCGGTGCCACCTCAATTTTGCGCGAGCACTCCCAGGGGTGACAGCTTTGGGGATCGTACCCTCTCCCACCCTCTCTGACCTCAAAGAGGGACTTTCCGGTCTAAGAATTTAACGTGCCCATATCCGGCCTAGATACGAAGGTATTAAATGTCGCTTGTCTGGATTCAATCCGAGCACCATCAGTAACGAAAGCCAACACGGTACCACTAGGCTACCTCTGGCCTCGAAACATTGTGTTTCATTTTTAACAAAATTTAACCCCATTATGTCTTTAGTCACCATACGTAACATACTGTGGTAAATAAATAAACAAAAATTTTTGAACTGCGGTGAGGCAAAACTTCCTTGAAAGTTTTTTTGACTTTCAAAAATGTTTGCTTCTCATCTTCCCAAATCGAAAATAACCGTGCTTTTCACTGGAAAAAATTTCTGAATCGGAATTTAAATTGAATTTTTTTCAAGGAGGGCTTTCTTTCCAGCCGAGAGTATGTGAAGCTACGTATTTGCCTGTTGCTCCTACGAAAGAAGAGGAGAACAAACTCTGCATTCTGGAATCAAGTTATTTACCATGAATTTCGTTCACCTTTATTTTGTAACATTACATGCACATTATCAACACTTCAAAAACGGGCCCGCTATTTTCTTTGATATTGTAAATGCATTTGAAGAGATGGAATGAAATTGGGGTTTGAGATTGTGAAATATTTTTTGCATACTTGTAAATAACTCATGCACAGTGTCTGATTATAGAGTGACTGAACGAGGAGCGAATAATAAAAATAAAATAAAATAAAATAAAATAAATAAAAATAAATTAGTGCGGGGGGGAGGGGAGGGGAGGCTTTCTGTCCTCTTTTTTCAAAAGAGCTGCCATATTACCTTTCTGTCTATTTTTTTACTTCCATGAAACAGTGGCGGCTCCAGTCCAGATATTTCGTATTTTGAGGGGGGTGGGGGGCAACATCGGCTCTTAGGGTTATATATATATATATATATATATATATAACCCTAGAAATAAACATCCTCTCATTTTAAATTTAAACTCATTTAGTATTAGGTCTAGGATTATATAATTTTAGGCTATGAAAAAAAAAATTCGCTAGCTTTTTTTTTTTTTTGGGGGGGGGGGGGAAATACACTGAACTACTGAACCCCCCCCCCCTCCTGGAGCCGGCGTTGCCATGAAAGATAAGGATTTTAAATAAGAAATAGGTATAAAACCAAGCTGAAATGTTCATTGTCAATATACCACGAAATGTAATTTTTCTCTTTTATAAAAAAGAAAAATTTTTCTCTTTTGAAGAAGAGAAAAATTGAGGTATACCTGAATTTTGCCTTTCAACAACGACGAACCACTTACAAGCAACAGACAATCTTAAGAGGCATTTTGACATACTATCGAAATTTTTATTTCTGATATATTACCATAAAAGTGCGGAATTGGTGAATTTGATTACGATAGTTATCAACATTTTTTATGTCAGCAACGGCATTATTAACCCCAATTTAACAATTCTTCCTACCTACAGATTAAACGCGCTCTTACCCAGCGTAGACACGAGAGCATTCAGTGGCACTTGTTTGGACTCGAACTGAGCACCCTCAGTACTGAATCCCGACGCGCTAACCACTAACCGCTCCGGGACCAAATTTAGTTTAAATCAGGGAAGTACAGCTCGAGGTAGGTAATAAACAGCTTTCGTACTTTACATTAAATAGAAATATGTATGCCGGAGGCTCTCACCTCGCGTGGTCGGGGCCTACTAAATCTCAAGGGCATGCCTACAGGGGGAGAACGTTGTCCATCTCAGATTTCTGCGAGTCTCAGATTTCTTGAAGTCAGATAGGCATATCATATCCCCTTACACCCAAGGGCGTTGATTTAGGGTATACACTTATTAAGCGGGTTACTGAAGCCAATGTGCAGTGTCATATGCTAACTTAACTGCAAACTTATTTGCAATTAACTTAACTGCAATTTTATTTTTTACAAAAAATATAGGCAAGAGACTTTTAGGCAAGAGAATTTTTTTCTGACTTACAGGAAACTTGTAAATAACAAATATACAGGGTGTCCCCAAAAACCTTGACACATTTTAAAAATCTCTCTATTCTAAAAAAAGGAACTCCCGCTGCCGCTGTCAAAAGCTTGTCACGCTATCTCCTCCGAAACCACTGGGGGTATGGGGTCGAGAGCGATACCAATGGATGCAGAAAACGGGGGGGGGACCAAAGTAAGACATGTCTCATCTTCGTCGGACTTTAAGTTTTTACTTCATGTTTTGTGGGAAAATATTGACCTTTTCATCTTCAGATTACGATAACTCGCCAAAAAATGATCGTAGAATTTTGATTTTTTTACAATCTAAGACTACAGACATTTCTCTTTCAAACTAGACCTCATTTGTTTAAAAATATTTTAAAACAGACTAATATTTTCATCAAAAAATGAAACACAGTTTTTCAAGAAATATCGTCCCCTATGTGGATGTAATATCGATGCTCCTCGAGTTTTTATCTTACAAAGAAAATATTTACATCATCTGGAAGCTGAAAGCTTTCTTATTCATAGAAACCTCATTTCAAGTCTATTTCTTAAATTTTCGATTTTAAATAGAATTTTAAAGCTGATAATTCAACAGTGATGAAACGTTCTTCGCATTAAGGGTGACAACAGTAAATGGATGGAAGCTGTTACATTGCCCGAGAATCACCCGGTGTATCTCTCTATTAGCCGTAACAGAGGAGCGAGCGTAGCGAGCCTATTGGCGCGGCCCCTAGTTTCTACAAAAAAAAGTATACAAGATAAGAACTGGAAATTCACAGATGTGTTACCTTATATATTAGAGTTTTTTCTGTTTCATAAAAGTTGTTCCGTGACAGCGAAAGTTGTAGAATGGCTACTCCATCAAAGAAAGCAATATATGTTGGCTGGTATTTTTAAAACGGAATCTGTTACGCAAGTGCAACGAAATTTGGATAAGATCCTCCAAGTGGCAACAACATCTTAGTTTGGTATAAAAAGTTTCGGGAAACCGGAAGTGTCCTTGATAATCGGTTGTAGTGTTGAAGAACGCAAACGACGCATAACTTCTGCAATTTCACGTGTTACGGAATCCATTTCGGAACGCACATAGGCTGAGATTGATTACCATTAGATGTTCTCCGTGCCACAAAAGTTACACTTATTGAAATTCATTGACTCTACTAAAAAAAAAAAAAAAAAAAAAAACTCGAATATATAAGGTACACATATGGGAATTTCTAGTTCCTACCTTGTATTTTTTTTTTTTTTTTTTTTGGGGGGGGGGGGGTATAAATTTTTAAAATATGTGAAGGCTTTTTGAGACACCCTGTATAATGAACATTTCTTCTGATTCAGAATAAATTAAAAAGTATGGCTACATTTTTTGAACTCATTAACAACTTATCATCAGGCCGAGGGGGGCATTGATGTGATTGTCGTAATGTTGAGCATTTGCAGTGTTCGGCAAGTAGCATTTGTGAATTGTTCATTGCTGCAATCACAACAATGCCTACTCGGCCTGATGATGAACAGTTAACTATTTCGGAATATGCAGCCATCGTTTTAGTTTAATGTGGAATTGAAGAAGTGTTTATTACGTAAAATTTTTTTTGTCTATTAAGTTTAATATCTATTAAATTTTAAGTTTTATAAATATTAAATAAGAGTAATAATATGTTGAAATTAAGAGTTAAAATTATAATATAGCCTGATTCTGAATCTTTGTGGGAGAGGGATATTAAATTCATATAGTAAAACAAAACTCTATCAGTTATTGGTAGGCTATGAGGATTTTGAATACTCAATAAGCATAATTTTAACGTGAAAAGAAAAATAAAGTTAGTATCCTACTACATGAAAAAGTGTTGGTGGAACGAGAGGGAAGAGAATGATTACGCTCTTAAGGTAAAATGGATCTGTATCAAAGATAGAAAAGATTTAATAAGATACATCAAAGGAGATAATTTAACAAAACACAGAATGAAAATAATTATAGTATTTTGAACAGAAGAATAAAAAATTTTAAGGTAATTACCCTCTGAATATTTTGGGACAAGGAAATAGACTCTGTGCATACAGTAAAATGTATCTCTATCGAAAATAAAATACATTCCCGAATATGCTAAAATAATGATCAGATTGCAAAATACCACATTAAAATAACTGTTTGAGGTGGGAAAAATGAGTAGTTGCTATAACAGTCCAGAATTTTTTATGCTGTGAAGAAACTAAGGAGAATATGTTTAGACAGTAAAATGGAGTTCTTTCAAATATGGATATCGAGATCAGCGAATATAAGATAACAAAATATCGAATAAAAATGATATCCTTTTAAAAAAAAGGTCTCTTTCAGAATTTTTTACTGGTTGGGAAATAAGAAAAACTGCTATGAAATAAATTATGTCTATGTTCTCCCATGGTTAGAATTTGTTGGGTCATTCAACTTGGAGATACGAGACAGATGTTTATTAAAACTACTGAAACCTTTGTGGTTGTTGTTCTTTCTGATTCCCCCTAACTGGAAGTAATTCCAGACCAAGTCTATATAGGCTAGCGGACTGAGGGGTGCGGCTCAGGTTTATAATGACACCAAAAGGGTCGAAGTCCGATTTAGCAAGGTGCCATTTCAATTTTGACCGAGCAACACCAGGGGTGACATCTTGGATCGTACCCTCTCCCACCCACTCTGACCTTCATAGAGGGACTTTCCGGTCTACGGATTAAACGTGCCCATATCCTGCCTAGATATGGAGGTATTTAATGGTGCTTGTCAGTATTCGATCCGAGCACCCTCAGCACCGGAAGCCGACGTACTACCACTAGGCTACTCTCAAGCCTACTGAAACCTTAAATTACCACTTGTGATGCTTTTACACACATAACACCCTAATGTTAGGGAAAACACCCAGAGATCCCAATCAAATGCCTACTCTGTCGAATTTTCATTTCCTTGTCTCCTTACATTCAGCGAGCTTTCATGCTCCGTTTCTAACATAGACTCGATTTTCCCTACAACGTATTTGTATACATGCATTTACATTTTGTACGTCTAACACTGCGTCCACACACATCTGCACTGCACAGAATTCTGGGGAGAAACAGTGATTTATGGGGCAGAGCGCTCTGCAGCGATCCCTCGATAGAGCGGCTTTTTCACAGTTCATCAAAGAGACACGAGGGACCTTTGGGGAGGGGGTTCTAAATGGGGGAATGTCTGGAAGACAGTCTAGTGTTCCTTTATAAGGCGTCCACACACATCTGCACTGCACAGAATTCTAGGGGGAAACCAGTGATTTATGGGCAGTGCGCTCTGCAGAGATCCCTCCATCGAGCGGTTTTTCAGCAGATCATCAAAGAGACACGAGGGACCTTGGGGGGGTGGGGTTCTAAATGGGGGAATGTCTGGAAGACAGTCTAGTGTTCCTTCACACATCGCTTGGGGGGGAGCATGACTAATCGACCCCCAAACGTGTCAAGAGGAGTCGGGGGTGTATGTCTGCATGTGTGTGAAAGCGCCATCACACATCACTTGGGGGAGGAGCGTGACTAATCGACCCCCAAATGTGTCAAGAGGTGTCGGGGGGTGCTTACTGCAGGTATGTCTGCATGTGTGTGGATGCAGCATTATAACTCATATGGAGCTCTATGAAATACATAGCAGGCTTACGAAAATGTGAGAAAAGATATGAGAGCACGTGTCTCATTGCGATCTCTTACATTTTATATATATCTTTACCAGAATATCGACAAATCACTGGCGTGAATGATATGCATTTTGAGAGAAACAGCGGCGTAAATTATTTGCGTTTAGAGAGAGGAACCCGGTCAATCAGCTTTGTATGCAGTGTTTGTAAATAATACGCAAAACTTGTTTTTCCAATTTCCCGTGGATTTTAAATAAATTCTTCTAGAATACATTTGTCACATGCAATCTCAATTTCTTCTTGTATAAATAATGTCCTACGCATCGGAATTTGTTTTTTCCCCTCGCAGTCACTAGACAAAAGAAACATTTTCCCTTATCGACTAAAATAAAAAATTCACTCTACCGATGTTTACTGCAAAGCGCTTTTCTTTCCGACAATTCCATTTTTTTTTCTAGAGCTCTAGCGCGCGCCACCATATTTCTGGAGTAAAGTCTCCATTTTATGATTTACTTCAGGAATGTTGGGAAGTTCCGCTTTTCTTTCGCCCGCCTTCCTTGTTTTCCAGCTCTGTTCCAATTTAATGCTTCCTCGCATTGCGATATTTGTTGCCAATTAACTTGGAACAAATTTACATTTTTAAAGCGGCCATTAGCACCGTCTCTTTTACACGCACGCACTTGATGCACAAATGAAGGTTGGGGGGTAATTAAATGTTTGAGGATTCTCGAACTTTTGAGAGAGTTTAAAAGAATACCATGTTAATAATTGTTTGAAACCATTAACGGGCATATTTGACATTCTTCATTTATCATAATTAAAGAACGAAAGGAAAATATCATAGTACCTCTCGTGTCTATTGTTTATCTTTAAGTTCATTCATACTTTATCGTGTAAACTTGAAACATTATGGCGTTCATAGTTTGGAAACTTAGATATTCTTCAACTTTGAAGTTTTGGAGCAGAAAGGTGTAATTCGGGGGCATGGGAGGATTTAATCCACCCCACAAGATTTATAGTAGGGGCTAAATATAACATCATATCCCCATGTAATCACTGTAATTAATCCTTTTAAATATGTAAGCAATTTGGAGGCAGTAATGACTGGTTCAGTTTCACTCATATTGCTTTATTTCCTTCTTATTTTTCCTCGTTCGTAGCCCAAGAGAATAACGAAAATGTTGAAGTTCAATTTTACGAGACGGGAAGATTGAAAAGTTTAAAGTAAATCATTTAGCCCATGCTACTGAAAATGGAGCATAGAAACAGTGTTCTGAGTTCTGAAAGATTCACTATGATGCAGTACTTCGCATTAGACTAAATTTAACCTTTTGGAAAATACTTCGAGACTGTTAACATTATTTGATTTCTGGGAATTCACAGTGCATCATATTAAAGATATATTTGAAGAGACATGCTATTTTTTATTATTAATTTTATTAATATTAACTTACATATAATTTTTACACACATACACGTGTATCTCTCTCTCTCTCTCTCTCTCTCTACACACACACACACACACACACACACACACATATATATATATATATAATATATATATTAATATATATATATATATATATATGAAATAAATTTCAAACCTTTTCATTATTAACACGCCTTTTCCAAATTATTATATCCAATTGCAATAAAGCATTACCCCTCAAATCCAACCAAAGTAATCTATTAGTTTTTCCTCTACGCCACGTGCGGCCAAAACTTATGTAACGAAGAACCTTCTACGACGTTCGAAACATCACCCCATATGACGCGACATAATCACGTGTCCGTTTCTAACCAATTAGAAGTTTAATAGACCCGTACTCGGGCGAGAGATTTTCGCGCCTCTGCTCTCTTTGTGTGCCTGCTCTCAACCAGAACAGATGTAAGTTCGTTGCTGTCAAAATGTGCCGGCGGGGCCCTGTCCCTGTCCCGGGCCAGCGTAGCGCGATGTGTTCGAATAAATCTAATTGATGTTCTATGAAACTGTGTCGGAAATAAAGACTATGTATGAACCAGCTGCCTTTTGCGTCCTGCTCTATGTCGCAGCGTTGCACTGTCGAGAATTTTCCCGAAATAAGTGATCTGTAAAAATGTTTGATGTAGAAATGTTGATGTCCAGCGAGAGACTATCTTGCAAATAAAAACCTTTAGGAATATAGCTGAGTCCTCCGTCATTCTGGAAGTGTTCATTTCTCTCCAGCGTGTCTGCATCCTTATGCCAGCCACTCGTTCTACAAAATCACGACTATTAACCTGGTTAGACTCTTTGAATTCCTCTACCTACTGAACTCAACGACTACACCCCGAGCTTATACTGCACTTATCATTTCATATATATATATATATATATATATATATATATATATATATATATATATATATATATATATATATACATCTTAATGTGTGATCCGCTCGATCACACATTAAGATCTTTTTTTCCTAATATTAATATTTTCATTCTCCTAGTTCCATTTGTTTTATGAAATATACTTACAGCGTATTTCACGAAAATCTTGACTTTTGCTTAACTTTCTTGGCTATAAAACTTTAATTTAATTTTGACGTTAAAATATAGTTTTTTTTTTTTAAACTGCAAACATTTCTTTGAAGTAGAAATTTGCACAGATATATCCTATTCACAGTGCACCTTTTGTCCCGTCTTCGGTAAATAATTTTAAAATCAGGTAGAGCCTTTTTTTATCAAAGATTAGAATACAAGAAGTTCAGAAACTTGCATATTATCTTAGAAGCCTCAAGGGGAATAAAGAGTAAAAAAAAAACCAAAATCTGCGAAGTTTGAGGATTTCCATTGTGATTTAAATTATGCGTGGGTTGTAATCTTTAGAACGAGTAGAATCCTTAGGGAAGATTTTCTAATGCGGTAACAACATCTTATTTATTTGCTTGTACTCGTGTGGCCATGTATGCGTGAATGGCTTTCAAAACTTGTGATAAATAAATAAATTTAAGGAAAAAATATTTTCTATAATTTTAGAATTATAAGAATTGATTTTAAAAGCAATGAAGACAGAGAAAGAAAATAAATGAAATTGGGCTGAAATTATATCTTGCCATAACATCCCAAGAATTTTCGTCTTCCAGCAATATGCTTTTGTTGTAAAACATTTGGTTCATTCGGATTTTATTTTTTATGATCATAAATAAATTCTACTGCGAGGGGAATTGAACACTGCATTTCCTGCTGACAGCATTTCCATCGTAACAAATAGACATTTGGGACTCATTCGTCCATCCGTTTACAAGACATCTTTGTTCGGAATAACAGCTTTGAATAACAACAAAAATACATACCAGAAATAGTTTCCGACTTTTGTTTTATTGCGAAGCACCAATATGCCACTTGGCGTAAGACCCAAGTAGTATTCTATACTGTCTTCTCCCTGCGAAATTTCAATGCAAAGAAATTATTATTTTGTATATTTAACAGGCAAAATCAAAAGCACTAACAGAATCGAAATATAAAAGCTATCAATAAATATGCGAATTTATTTTTATTCCATGTGATACTCACACATAATTATAAACACAGACATTAAAATCTAACACACGAAGGAAAACCAAATCACAAAATTAGCAAAATAATGTCTAAGCGAAAGATTTCTTTGTAAACACTACCGACATTATCATTTTGGATTCCTGTTTCAACTTCAAAGTATTTTCTTCTTTCGTACAATAGTTACGCCTATCTATTTAATTATTTATATTAAAATTCACTTCTCACATTTTTGTAATATTGTACATTTGTAATATAGTTATTAATGTTTAATGACACACACACATATATATATATATATATATATATATATATATATATATATATATATATATACACACAGTGATTTCAGCTTATAAGAATCACATTTGTTATTACTGTTTTTGATTCTTATAAGCGGTTGATTCTTATAGCCGAAATTTAGGTTTTTGGACAAGCACACACACACCTATATATACATATATTAGATAATTTACCATAAAATACTCTTTAATTTACGTTAATTATCTTTTATTAAAATTATTTTTAATAAATTTAAAAATACAACTTAATTTCTAGACCTATAAGTAGATATACATGATTATAGTAAGAGAAGAAAAAATCCAATATTTGTTACAACATACCTGCTTAACAGTTTTAGCATTTCAACTACAGGAACGGAGCAAGAAAAATTTTTCTATTGTAGTTTGACGTAATGAAGTTTTCAGGAGGCTGTTTATACCTCTTTCAATACTAATAGTCTCAGCCGAAGATTCACCTTCTAGCTTACGTTTCGCGATTTGATAACGTGCTGAATCTAAATGTCACGTTTGCCTAAGTGATAGTGGACACTTCACCGAAGATTTATGTGTTTCAGGGTCCAGGAAGCCGCGACCAGGATGTGGGAGGTGGAAAAAAAGAGTCCCTATTTTTGTTTGTCAGTGGAGAAAAGTGAAATCGGACCAGGACGGGTAAAGATGCCCCTGGGTCAAGCTAATAGGACAGTGTTGTGCTAAAGCCTTCAAGGGATGAATTTTACGACTATATTCCATCCCATGTTATCAATCTTTCTTTAAAAAAAAGAAAAAATGAAAGAACTTCGTGCCTTTTGAGGGTTTAAGTGGCTTTTTTGGAAAAATGAAAGGAAATCGAAGGGTGTTAACTGATTCTTAAAACCGGTGGATTGATTCGTTAAAGCGAAAATTTTAACATGGAAATAATACATTTGTGTTTGTTTTCGCGATATTGATTCGTGGTTATAAGAATCAACCATTTATAAGAATCAATATCGCAATTACAAAAACAAATGTATTATTTCCATGTTAAAATTTTCGCTTTAAAGAATCAATCCACGTGTTTTAAGAATCAGTTTACACTCTTCTCTTTCCTTTCATTTTTCCAAAAAAGCCACTTAAACCCTCCAAAGGTACGAAGTTTTTTCTTCATTCTTTTTAAAAGAAAGAGTGATAAAATGGGAAGGAATTCAGTCGTAAAATGCATCCCTTTCTTTGTTAGACATAATAGTTTCTCCTTAAACGCTTTAGCTAAACACTGTCATATTAGCTTGACCCAGGGACATCCTACCCGTGCGGATACGATTTCACTTTTCTCCACTGACAAACAAAGACAGGGACTCTTTTTTCCCACCTCCCACATCCTGGTTGCGGCTTCCTGAACCCTGAAACACATAAATCTTCGGGGAACTGTCCACTATCACTTAGGCAAACGTGACATTTAGATTCAGCACGTTATCAAATCGCGAAACGTAAGCTAGAAGGTGAATCTTCGGCTGAGACTATTAGTATTGAAAGAGGTATAAACAGCCTCCTGAAAACTTCATTACGTCAAACTACAATCGAAAATTTTTTCTTGCTCCGTTCCTGTAGTTGAAATGCTAAAACTGTTAAGCAGGTATGTTGTAACAAATATTGGATTTTTTCTTCTCTTACTATAATCATGTGTATCTACATATAGGTCTAGAAATTAAGTTGTATTTTTAAATTTATTAAAAATAATTTTAATAAAAGATAATTAACGTAAATTAAAGAGTATTTTATGGTAAATTATCTAATATATGTATATATAGGTGTGTGTGTTCCTGTCCAAAAACTCAAATTTCGGCTATAAGAATCAACCAATTATAAGAATCAAAAACAGAAATAACAAACGTGATTCTTATAAGCGGAAATCACTGTTTAGTGATTTCCGCTAAACAGTGAAATTGTGTATGTATATATATGCATACACACTATTAGATTGGTACATATTTATTTTTATAGCTTTACTATATAGCATTTTTAATTTACTTTTGAAATTACTTCAAAAAGTCATGATGAAGCAAAATCACTTAAAAGGGAGATTCATATAAATTTTCACGTCTTCTTAAAGGGAAGTTTCAATTTACTCATCATAGGTCCGTGAAAAGTATCATATCTGAGCTAAAAATTGTCGATATTTCTATTCGATCTGTGCATAATCTTGTTGAATAATTACTTAAATGTTATGACAAATTATTAATCCTTTGATTAAGCAATATATAAGTGTCTTAACCAGCCTGAAAGCTTTGGGGAAAATTTTAGGTTAAACGCAATGGAAATGTCCTTAACATCTTCTAAATAATGATAAATGCATTTCTACAGAGAACTTAATAAATTGAGAGATATAGAAATTACAAGGTTTACAAGGAAAATACGGAAAAGGAATAGCTTTTATTAATGTCTTAGATTACTGAAGCAATTTACCTCCAACGAAACATTTATGCATAACAAACAGGATTTAAGTAAAACTTTTATACGATCTATGACTAGATGCAAAGTTTGAAATCAATTCTCTCGGTTCAAAAGAAAGTAAAACTTTAATTTATTCCCGTTTACTTTGTTTAACCACTTTTTTAAAGCGCGCACTCTTGATAAATATTCTAATTCTGTGAAAATGGATACAGGCCTCGCACAATATTTAAATTTAATGTGAAAAGGAAAGTGAAAAGACAGGGAAGGGAAAAAGAGAATGGTGAGTGTATGGCAATCCCCTACCAGTATCTTGAAAATATTAAACATCCTGGCTCTTGGCTATGCCATTGTCTGGAGCCTAGCATCATTCATGCATTTTTCAAATGCGCTTTCTTTTCAGAGCTCTAAGATTCATAAGTCCTCCATAAATTATGTTTTAAGAATTTTACATGAGCAAGATTCAATCCAAAGGAATCGCTGGGGAAGCAAAATGGCCTATATAGAAGATTTTTTTAAAACTGAAATTTCATTTTTTTTC